>JAGDQP010008289.1:18983-63637 GCA_022664845.1 Lepisma saccharinum | reverse complement strand
CATTGAAAATTTCATGAATATATGAAGCCAGGGAGCGGAGAGGACACTTAATCTAGTTTGTCCACTTCCAGTCTAAACCAATATGAACCAAATGTTTCGATCTAACTCAGTTTTTTTACGCTTCATATCGCTGTGCGGCGGTTTTTTTTATTTGTATCTTAATTCTTGCATAAAAGGTAAATATTATTTGTAGTATTTTCTATTATATGCAGGGTATGGTTATACTATTATATGAATTAAGACTTAAATCAGAAAACGGGCCGCACAGCGATAAGCGTATAAAACTGAGTTAGAACTGAAAATTTGGCCCACATTGGATTAGACTGAAAGTGAACAAACGAGTTCAAATATTTGCTCTGGAATCTATCTTTCGACACTAAACAGTCACTCCAGTATCGTTACGTAGAGCTCGATGTCACACACCAAGGGCTGATTTTGATAAAAGCTTGCGATTTGGGTGATTAGCCAATTGAAACATATGTTGTTTTTTTTGTGTGTTTTGTTGTAAGGTAAGTGTAATACGTGTTTCAATTGGCTATTCACTTAAATCACAGCAACGCAAGCTCTTATGAAAAACAGCCCTGAGTGTGCAAAACAGTGTTGCCAGATTTCGAAAATGGAAATTCTCTCCAAATGATGTAAAAGTTTCGTCCAAGCATAAAAATTCCCTCCCCCTTTTACCAACTATGAGAAAGTTTTAAAATAAAATTTTGAGGCAGTTTCTCTTGTAATTCTTTCTAGAGTTACCATTAACTCATTTTTCATCTACTCGTATATGTATGTCACTTGTAGGGCCCGCTGGTGATGTGGACCCTCGTAACGCGGGGACTTCCGGTATTGCGGACCCTGTCGTGATATAATCATGTGATTTTTTTTAGTACTTGAAACCAGAAAATAGGATGTGAGAATACAATGTAAATACTAATACAGAACGATATTTTGTTTTGTAACACATTATTACAAGTTGTTTATGAATCTGTTAACATCTTTTTCTCTTCTCACGAAAACCGAAACCATGACAGATGATTCACCGAAACTGAAATATTTTCTAAATCCTTTCCCGAAGAGGGAACTGCGAAAAAAAATGGGTACTAATTAAAACATGTCTATACAAATGAGATTACTCCATTTTTATTATTATTATTATTATTAAAATTTCATGCGGCCAGTTATGTAGTTATATTTCTCAATTAGTAGAGCGAAAAAAAAAGAGGCAAGGACGACCATAAACCACGCCGAAAAGAAGAAAAAAGCGAGAAATGCCATAAAGTGACTGTTCCGTGACGGTGAAAACAAAAATCCATCCGCAATCTTGGGAGTGTGACAGTTGGCCGAGAACGAATGGAATTATGTAATTAATACACTCACGCTGCTGTTTTTCTTACGTGTATCGAGTACTCTTCCACTTTTCACGCTTTTTGGTCACTCGCACTCACGTTCGTTTGTTTACACTATACTGCCACTGATCGTATCTCATTCGGGGAGGGGGGGGATAGGAATATATGTTTACATTTATGAGGAATGTCAAAAGAAATTAATGCAAGGAGCAGAGCCAGAGGAATACTAGAACTCGCTGCTGAGGGTATTTTACTAATAAACTTTTACGGGAGATTTGTTGTGTGTATATTTAATAAAACCCGCCGATCCTTTCTTTACACTTCCTATCATTCTCAAGAGATAGTTCTTGATGGTAAATTACAATCCTTTAATAAATAAGTGGGAGCGGTGATTCTACTAATCGCTAAGACTCCGACGGTCCCTTGCCTGTGTAGCAACCATCTTTCAAATCATAGCGGTTTCTGAATTGAAATTTGTCGACGGATAGACTGACATGGTTCATGTACACAACATATGACAATTTTCTGTCACATATATTTGCAACATAGGATGATGTAGATTTAATAGGGAACGATATAGATGTCCTACAAAGTAACACCGATGTCTTAGTAGAAGCGTGCGATGAGATACGTCTACTGGTAAACGTAGAGAAAACAAAATACATTATAAGAAGCTGAAACACAGGGAGTCAAGGAAATAGATACTTAACAGTTAAGGATGAGGTCATAGAGAAAGTAGACTTGGGCAAATTTAAATACTTGGGAACATATGTAACAAGCAAAAAAAGAGGCCACGGAAGAAATAAAAAGTCGCTTAGCAGCGGGCAACGCATGTTTCTATTCAGTCCAAAAACTTCTAATATCGCGATTAATATCAAGGAAATTGAAATTGAAAATATATAGAACTGTTATTCTGCACGTAATACTTTACGGTTTCGAAAGTTGAAGTACGACCCTAGCAGATGAACATAAACTACGTGTGTTTGAAAATAAGGTTTTGATAAAGATATACGGACCGAAACGGGACGAGATGACTGGGAAATGGAGGAGACTGCATAATGAAGAACTTTACGGACTTTACGACTCACCCGATGTTGTAAGAATAATGAAATGGCAACGACTAAGGTGGGCAGCCATGTAGTTCGGATGGGAGAGAAACGAAGATTATATTCCATCATGGTTGCTAAACCGGAGGGAAAGAGGCCGTTAAGAAGACCGAGACGACGTTGGGAGGATAATATTAGAATGCATCTTGAAGAAGTAGGCATTTGTGATGAAAACTGGCTTCATCTTGCTCTGGATAGAATCTTATGGAAAACGTTTGTTACTGCGGCGATGAACTTAAGAGTTCCGAGAGCAAGTAAAAACGTTTCTTTTAATTACTCCACAATGGCTCTTAGACCAAAATGTGAGGCATCTTCTCTCAATCCTCGATATAAAAAATTCTCTGGAACTATGTCTAATCGTCAATTTCATTTGTATCCATTCCCTGCACTGGAGTCGACATTCTTCAACTGAGTCTGCATTATAAAATGATGCGCTATCATCTGTAATAATGCTGTATTTCCTTTGAGCTATCTATAGGGCCTAGTTCGATTTTCATTCAAGATTAAGTGGGAAGAAGTTAATATGCGTGTCTGGGAAGTTGGGTACTCACAAAAGTAAACAAAGCAAAAAATTACTTTGATACAAATGGATGAAAAGTAGGAAGATTTTTGATGATGCAAATTACAAGCTAAGCTAAATGAAAAGTGAAACATTGGAGTGAATGGACAGCAGTTAATTAGTTCTTACCGTTGTAGATATAACAATATTTCTGTCCAGGAGTTTCCTCACATAGTAAGCTTCTCATGGACAAATGACTTATCCTTTGCTTTTAAATCACCTAATTCATTACTTGTTGAAAGCGAGATGTGATTTTATCAAAGTATATTTCTCGTCTTCAATCATACGCCTACAAAAATCTTGTATCGCATTTGTAATTATTGGGCAAACTTCTTTTCTGACTTTATAATCATATTATAAAAGCAATAAATAACAGCAGAAAACATTGTTTGATAACATAATTTTAAATTATTTTATTAAACCATATTCTTTCATACTACGCTTCTTGATTCGATGATATATTATTAGTCTTTTCTATCGCCACTTGACATATATTAACCATTCGCTGTGGAAAAGAATCCAGGACCAAGTCGAGGAGGTGTGTTGTCAAATTGTCCCTTTACAACATCCAATTTAAATTCCTTTCTTCGCAGAGTATCATAATTTCACCAAAATGGTGTGGAGTGTCCTTGAACTTGACTTCTTCTAACAAACTACACCACCTTAACAGGTTCCGTCTTGAAACAGACCCCGTGCCATTGTGTGTTGTTATGAAGTATTTACTTCGTTTTATTTTATTTTTCACCTCTTTTGCAATTCATCATAAACCATACGAATTGTTCTTTTGTTTTTAGTTCAATTCGTGTCTGCAGACGGAATGTGACGTGAAAACGACTTGGCAACGCTGCAATATTGTCGTCGCTCGCGGGGCACTGCTTGCTTGGTTCTTGCGAGATCGTGACTTGCCTGCCTGCCGGTGCCCCCGGCCACTCCTTTTCGCTTTGTACCTACCTACACGCACCTTTCTCGATATCAAAAGCAGAGCGCAATTACCACAGCAGAGTTGCAATTTGGAAGCTTTTCTTACTACAATGCAGATGGTTCTATGAAACAAAAGAGAATTTTCAAAGAGACACCTTCGTGAATCCTTTCCCCTCCCTATCCCGGCCTGAGCCTCAGATGCCTAAAGCCCATAAATAAAGAATTCAAAATTCAGTAATTAAGCGAAAAAGTAGAAAATACAAAATTAGGCCCCCTCAAAAGAGCACATGTTCAATATATATTTGTACATCTGGTAAAAGTCGTTTACGAATGTTTTTTACTAAATGAAATAATGGAAGTTTTCGAAGGATATTTATTCTTCAAACCGGGGAGAAAACGAGGAAGAAAAATATCAAAAGATACATGCCTTAATACGGGGGGAACTCCCCGAGAAGCGAATTTCGGATTTGTGTGGCAATGTGCAACCGAGAGCGGAGCCTAATTGAAGAAGCAATAACATATGCATGACATATGCGTGTCAATTAATCTTCATTTGTTGTGCCATCGTAATATGTTTATTACTTTGCAAATGTTTTGTGTGTTTTAGATAGCATTTCAGGCTATTTCTGTTCTTTTAATTTTGGATTATTTCTGTGAAGGCACTAATTACAGTACTTTAAATAATGTATTGCAGGAAGGCGGAGTAATATATCAGTTAAGCTACTTCTCCCATAGACCACTGGAAATGCCTGCGAATGCCTCATTCTGCATCCCTATAGCTACAAAATATACTAAAATACGTTCAAAATATTTAAAATTGTATATTAATATGAGACGGCTCAAGTGATCCGAAGACGCACGAAACCCATGGCTAATTTATTTATTTATTTATTTATTTATTTATTCAAAACATAACACAACAGGCAATATGCCTAATTACAGTGCTTGCGTGTACATGATAGTAATTACAAGATACAAGAAACAATCATATTACTTCACCTGCAGTTCTTTTAAATTCTTTGTAAGTCATTCCAAATATATCTACATTAACTTTAGGTTCAATTTTGTTGTAGAAAGCACTCATTCTCCAAATTGGGGATTTATATAGAATTTCAGTCCTTTGCTTTTTGCAATAGAATGTCCCATCATTACCTAATCTAGTTTTAGTGTTCGGAACTTGAATAAAAATTTTCGGAATTAAATCAATACAATCAATTTGATTGTGTATTAATTTGTACAGAAATATTAAATCATTTAAATGCCTTCTTCGTTCCAAAGTTTGTATGTTAAAATTGCTAACTAATTCCCTGTAAATTCCTTACATATCAGCTACTTGTTTTTTATTTGCCCTTGGAGGTACTTCAAAAGTTAGTTTCATTATTTTGGATGCATATAATGCAGAATAAGATTTCACAGTTTTTACACAGGCTCCTAAAATGATCATGAAAACACATCCTTTGCGATGTTTCCGATAACTAAGTATTATGTGCCGTTTTCAGTGCGTGATCCACAACTGGCTTTTCTGTGTATTGTATACGAGAGAAGCTTTATTCTTACTCCCAGCGGAGACTGTATAATCATAGTAAACATTGTACACGAAAATGCACATAACTTATCCTTGAAAACTGAAATACCGTGCCGAAGCTTTTCAATGACCCAAAAGGCAATAAATAAAATTCAAACTGAAAATCGAAACCTTACATTTATTATTGCTACAGTAATTATTAGTATCATTGACATCTACGCAAAAATAACACAAAGTTAAATTTAGAAAGAAAAATCTACAGAAGAAGCCTTAACTATTATCTAAACAAAATATGCAAACCAATACACACATATTTACTTTTCGTTCTCACTAGGTGGCACAACAAACGCATTCTTAATAGTAAGGTGAACTGATATCTAAAACTAGCGATCTCTTTACATCGATGTGACAACGCAAAGGCCTCTTTCAAAAATAATGTATTGTGCTGCAGTTCGCCTGGCCATTTATTTCTACATCTCAGCTGTTTACTTACGCCGAGACTCTCAAACCATTTTAGCATGAATTATCTCACGTTATTGTAAAATGTCATTTTATTGGTTCTTCAAATAGTTGCACATTGACACACAACTCCGAAATTCGCCCCCGGGAACCGGGATGTAAATGGTTACCCTATGCTGAGGTTGGTCCCGAAAGGATCAATTGAAGCCATGAGATGCAACACAGCACAAGTCCATTCAGCAAAAGTTTTGTGCTTTTGAGAAAATATTTGTGTGTCTGTGTGTGTATGTTTGGTTACAAAACTAAGATCAGTCAAGACTTCTATATTTCTTAAAGTACTAATTAAGATACATGAAGAAATTTGTATTGTTTCGTATAACGTCCAATAATACAAAGTTACTCGAATACTTTGACAATTACTATAACAAGCAGATAAGCACAGTGTTTCGTTTATTAAAACAAACGCAAATATATCACTGCAAACTTATATCCAAAAGGAATTATCGAGGAAAAATTCCTGACTCCGAAATTTGCAAAAATTGGCAACACGGAAATTGGTAAACACGACGTATGGACCGCAATTTCCAAATCTATACCTAATTATTCCCATATTTCCATCAGAACTTACATCAGTCCATCAGACACATCTTTATAGCTTACTTTTCTTATTGCAAAAATAAAAATATTGAAATATCGTATTCTTTGTTAACTTGCAGAGATATGAATAATAACATGACGTACTTTTGTGCAAAATATTGTTCTTATATTTATCTAAGGAAGAGTGATATTAAAAAAGAAACTACTTTCCATTGGTAAAAATTGTCCTAAAATCCCACCAAATTGTATAGTTTCCTCGTTTTATCCCGGAGAGAGATATTTTTGTAACCGGATGCGAATTTTAATTTTCGTTCATAAATGTTACGTACAAGAAGGAAATTCGGGAAATATTCTAAAGACATGCGCCAAAACGCTTATCCATAGGTGTATATATGTTCAGATTGGGTAATAAAAACCACAAAGAAATCTCTTTGGTTATAATAACGAAATTCATTGTTCAAGACAGAAGCGAATACAGTATTTGACTTCATTTTAAACAAATGAATAATGCTACAAACGTTGTATAGATTTCTTGAATGTCGCTTAGTGAAAAGTATCTCTAGTTATTGGCAACACTGTTATAGATTACCCATAAGTCGCCATTTGCAAAAGAGAAAAAATTGCAAAACAATTGGAACATTTTACAAAGTAAAAAACTGTCAAATGAACCTTCCTTTCCTATGAAGATAAGAGGAGAATCGAAGTAAGTGAGCAGCGGGAGATCGTAAAGCAAGATTATTCGCTATGAAACAGAGAGAGAGAGAATAGTGCAAGCAACCAGGAGAAAGTGTGCCAGAAGGAAGAGAAAAGTGCTGTTGAACGACATTCAAGAGAAGGATATTCAAACAAAAAAGTATTTTCCTTCTTCATTCATTTTATACTGTTTTCCTCTGCCTTTTTGACTAGATTTGCCACTTTCCTCCCGCGGTGATTCTACTTGAACACCTGATTTGCTTCTTGTAGCCTCAAGGGAGTGAGGGATTTCAAAGAAACAAAAAACGAAAGAAAACGCACTCCGAATGCAGTTGCACGATAGACGAACATTTGAGCTCCTGACGTACATTATACGCGTCTGACTACGAATCGGGCGGTTCGGGTTTAAATCCCAGCCAAGACCCTGAAGACTTTTCTTCAGTGCTCCAATGCCTACAACTCTGTGGTCCACTCAGCCTCCTATCAAATTGAGCACGAGAGATCTTGCTACTCCTGGAATCCTTAGGAGTAAAGGCGGTCAAACATGGTACATACTTCGTGCCCTACGTCGAGAATATGTAGAGCGCTACCCCCAGATCCCCCATGCGCCATTCACAAGGATACAGTGCTCTATGCATGCTCAATATTCATCTGTCCGCAAGGCTAATAGAATTAAAATTGGCATTCAGTAATTGACACAAGTATTCCCCCAGCCCACAAGGGATACCGTGCTCTATGGAGGCTCAAGGCTCAATATCTCTATCCTCAAGGCTCATAGTATTGGAACTAGCATTCAGTAATTATCGCAAATATTCCTCCATTGCACAGCGGATACTTTTACATTGACTTTTTACTCTCTCTATAGGGTAATCATACGTTTATTTCTTTGTATGTTAAATATACCAAAATCTTGCCTAAGCTCTTTTTTTGATTTTGGTGTGCGGACTCCTTACAAGATTCCAACTTGGATCGAACATAAATATGTGAAATAATGTTTGCAGAGTTTTGATTTACTTGAATTCATGACCAATTTCTCCATACAACAATTATTGTATTATCAAACATTAACTTGCAGTCATCTAAGATTACAAAATCTGAAGATCCTTTACAGTTTGCTAGATTGGAAGGATGGCAACAATGTAAGAAAAATAAATAGGATTCTTGTGTCTTGTGAATGTACGTACGTTGCAACTTAGTTTATTTTCTATGGATACGGTCGCACAAAGCAATTTTAATAAGTCATGTATGAATCATGGTTAAGAATATCAATACACGTACCTTGATCAGAAAAAGCTGGCGAAAACAGTGAAAAAGATAATAAGAAATTGGTAATATTTAAGCCAGCAAATTAGTTTGCATATAGAATAATACTATTTGTATAATAATGTAGCTGTCGATAGAATAACATTGTACTTATAGAAAAAACAACATTACAGTACAAACCAAACTATGATTTTAGAGATAAATACTACAAATTTTTTAACGGAATGACAATTATCTGCAGTGCCCGATGTATAGCATAAACCATTAATCTCACCTAACATTCTTGCCTTCTGTGCGAACGGTATTAGGTTCAAATCCTGGTACAGAGTAATCATCCACAGTTATTCAGTTTTTTATCTTTCTGGTGAGGATAAGCGGGAGGTTACTTACTCCGAAGCTATGCGAAAGGAAATATTTATTTAGTTTATTTTATTAACTTATGAGCTGTACGGCATTTATGAGCATACTCCGTGAGAAGTCTAAGATATGACGAACAGAGGCGAGAACACTTCGCCTCCAATTCCCCATGAATAATAGCGCCGAGGAGCTGGATGTAATAATTTTAATGATTATATAAAAGGCAATAATGTAAAAGTAATAAGGCAATAGCATCCGGCTTCTCGTCGCTATCATTCATGCCTGATTGCATAGGAAATGTGTTCACCTATAATCGTCATATCTTGGACTTCTCACAGAGTTTGCGAACAGCTCATAAATATAAATTATTAAATAAATAAATAAACAATATGACCTTCGCATGGCTTTCAATAATAGGAGCAAGTAACTTCCCGCGTGTTCTCACTACAAAGAGGAAAGACTGAAAAGTTATGGAGGAATACCACGATACTTAACACCGATCTTAGCAGAAGGAAGTATTGTCAGTCACAGGATTCGAAAAGAGAGGCATTATTTGCGTATTTCCCCCTACAATTATGCAACCAGGAAAGAAGCAATGTCTGGTGGGTTTCATCGGAACAGGCGCTAGGTCACAATACATGCTTGATTCCTGAATTTATCGATCCATAAGCGAAATTGTTAGAACTAGAATAGAATAGATTTACTTGAAACGCATTACAATAAATAGAAGAAATATTTTACCATTTAATATATTCTAAGATTGAAATACAGTAAATATTTGATTGAATTGTTATTAACGTCCTAAACGAGCTAATGGCCTTCCAAGGAAGGAACCTACAGTTTTGGTACAGTAAACTCAGAACCACTTCGTTCAAGAAATCAAAGCGGGAATTGAACCCGTAATCACACGCACAGAAAGCGAGCGTGCTAACCTCTCGACTAGCACGAGATCTATAGTAAATATATCTTTGTATGCTTACGGGGAATTGGAACATTGTATAAAAAGATAAGAAGAATTATAAGCTAAAATGAGGTTCGGTGGTTTATGCTATAAATCGAGGATTGGAAGTAATTCTTATTTTTCCATGATTTCTTCCTCTTTAAAAACAGTGACTAAGTTTGCATTCTAATATTGCCTTTATGTAACTGTATTATTCTACACGCCATGTTATAGAAATATTTTTATTCTAACTACAAACTTATCTTCTGCTTCAATTAATTTTACGATATAAAGAATATCAATTGCATATTTTCTGTTTCATAATTTTCATAAAATTTTAGTTATTTAACAAACTGCAGATCAAGGTATAATGTCTATTGATATTCTCAACCACAATTCGCACATTAATTAATTAATAAAACTGCTTAGACTGTCATACATTAACTACAGGTATTGTCATATACTGTAACAATTTGATCCTTTTATAATAAGGATCGTGATGGGTGCTATCCCCAGCAACACAGGATATACTTTTTCCCCAATACTTCTTCAATACTAGGCTAAAATTTTCCCAATACTGGGCCAATATTTCCCCAATACTAGGTCAATATTTCCCTAATATTGGGCCAATATTTCCCCAATACTGGGCCAATATTTCGTCAATACTGGGCCAATATTTCCTCAATACGGGGCCAATATTTCCCCAATACTGGGCTAACCATGATCGATATCCACCTTATTGGCCCAATATTGGGTGTCGATATTGACCCGATACTATGTGCTACCGTGGATGGTCCATCAATTTATTATTATTATTACCATTTAATAAACTATTACCGTTAATGAAAAAATAGAAAAAAAAATCAACTATTAATAAATTGTATAACATTGTTACAATCACGAACATATTACTTTTAAACCTATTTTGTCCACAGACAGAATAACCATCATGGAAAAGTATCTATTTAAAGGGACAGGCTTTACAATGCTTTAAAAATCGAATAAGAGGTGGTTACGCATAAAAGATAAGAGACAACATGCCAAAATTTTGACGTCACACTTTGGCTCTCCACCCAGAAATCATGTGCAAAGTTCTGGTTATTAGCCTACGTGAAAATCTGACGTCATTCCTCACTCAGTCACCTGACAGGGGTCTCCAGGTTAGCAGTGGGTGTAGCGGGAAGTCTATAATATGTGTGTGTGTGTATGTGTGCTGAGCCCTCCCCCCACGCACCCAGGAACCAACCAGATTCTTTTTTGTGCCTACTTTCTGTTGCTATCTTGTCAGCTAAAATCCCATCCACGGGTGATTAATGGTTTGCAATAATACGATGTTGTGGCTTCTGGTTATAGAATCCGGAAGCTTATGATTGGATGGCCATTTTAAATGGTTTCTGTGTTCACAATTTGCATTTTCGCCTCTTACGTTTGCTGTTGAGTAATGAAATTTGGATCCATGGAGACTAAAAGAAAACTTCACAAAGTAAGATGCGATCAATTCGTTAATCATGGATATTATTGGTCCACGTATAGTTACAAATGTGTTCAGACAGTTTCTGGACTTATATTGATGTCGCTTCAACAATGCTGGCTTATCAAGCTACCTGCAGCCAGACGCCCATTTAGATTGTTAACATTTTCAATGTCTCTTATTCAGTTCGAATTCACTTACTTATTCTCGTGTTTCTTTCTTTCATAATTTATTTATTTAGCTTTCCTATGTCATTTCATTCTTTCAATGTATGTCTTTCCTTTTCTTCTTCGTTTTTTTATCATTCTATCCATTTTTCTTTTCTTTCAGTTTCTTCCTTTCCTTTTCCTCTCTCTATTTTATTTTAATTTTTTGCTTTATTGGCCTTTTTGTTCATTTTTAATTTAATTCATGATTCCATCTTGTATTTCCATGCCGTTTCTATTTTTATAGCTCTATCTTTCTTTTTTCTTTTAATCATTCTTTCATTTATTATTTCTTTCTTATATTTTATTTCCTTCCTTCCTTTCTCTATTATTTTCCCCTTCATTCTATCTTTTTACCGACTAGGTAGCTGCACTGTCTATAAGGCATTAGGCCAGCAACTCGAAGTTCGCGGGTTCGAATCCCGCCTGGGGCATGCATGTTTGTGGATTTTAACGACGTGTATAGGTCAAATTGTGGCGGGTCGAAGTCAAAAGTTACTGGTTCATACAAAATAAAGTTTAGTTCAGGTTTTATCCTCTTTCTTTTTTTATTTCCTTCTTTATTCATTCCTTAGTTCTTTACCCTTCTTTCCTCTTTTATTTCCTTCTTCTTTATTCCTTCTTTTATTTATTTGCTTCATTCCTTCTTTATTTTTATCTTTCTTTTATTCCTTCTCTGTTTTCCTCTTTCTTCGTTTTATTATTTCTTTCATTCATTCTTCTACTCTTTCTTTCTTTCACTTTTTTGTTCATTCTTCTATGATTCTTTCTTTCTATTTTATTTATTTCCTATTTCTTTCATTCATATCTACTCTTTCTTTCTTTCTTTCTTTCTATGGCCTTCCTTTATTTCTTTTCTTGTCCTTCTTTTATCTGTTTCTGACTTTTCATTCTTCTCTCCTTTCTTGATTTATTTCTATCTTCGATTATCCTGGTTTTCTTTCTTTCTCTTTCCATTTTTCTTTCATTTTTTCCCCTTATTTATTTATTTATTTAATAATTTTTGCTTTTCTCCTTCGCTATTTCGCGAATTTTTGGAACTCTTTCTTCATATAGCGTCCTCTACTAAGTAGCAAAAATATAATGAAAAGCGATCAATGATATATCATTTTAAATGATATTAAATCAATAAAAATGCAGTGTCTTTGAAAGAAAAAAAAGAAAAGAATTTAAAGCATAAATAAAATCTAATAAAATTAACTACTTATTTCAAAACAACTTTTCAAAAGCATTTTCAAGTTTAAGTGGATGATTACATTGAAAGGTTGTTTAAAATCATTTTTAAAGCAGTTAGATACTTTGAAAAATATCATTTCGAATATTAAAGGAAAAGAGGTTTGAAAATTATATTAGGGTTCTAAAAGAAAATAAACACATTTCTAAAATAATTTTAATTTACTTTTGACATGTTTCTGAAAAGAAAGAAAACTTTTTACAATATTTTGTTTCCACTAGGGAGGTTAGAGCCTAGTTGTCCTATTGAAAAATTCTATCCTACAGAAACTCCGCCTGGATTTTCAGTTTAGGGGTGTAAGTAGAGCTGAAGCAAGCTGAGAAATGTAGATAAGAACTTATTGGGAAACAGTTTTAGAAACTGTTGATTTTTGGAAAGTAATAAATATAGCTCTCAGTAAGTTGAAGTTTTAGAGGACGGTATTCGAAAGTATTAAGATTGGGAATATAAAGTCCCCTTAAATCTCTACAAGACAAAGACCCACTGATTCTCTTCTACCTTCAAAGAACCATTTGAGTTCTCTGTAATCAATTCATGCCCATAAAAAAGTCGCAGAGGATAATAAAATTTGGAGTATGCATTTTGAAAATAATTGATTTCCCACATTGACCTCTATCCAAAAGTAATACTGGGCTGATCGATGATATTATAAAACTTAATGAGTACATGAAGTCAGGAGAAGGGGGAGACAGTTAATTTCGATCGTCCACTTCCAGTCGAAACCAATATGAACCAAATTTTTTGTTTTAATTCAGTTTTTACGCTTGTTATTGCTGTGTGGCCCGTTTTTATTTATTTGTTTTATTTTATTTTTTTAATCGTAAATATTATTTACAGTGTGTATTTATTACATGCACAGTCGGGTACGTTCATAACTCAATAATTAATCCATATTGCGGAAGTGAATAATTGAGGTTAATTTTTTGCTCTGGCGTCAATATTTCGAAACTAACCGATCACTCCCGTATAGCATGCATTACGTAGAGTTTGATGGTTTCCCGTAAGGCAGACTTTTAATCCAAACAGACATTATTACTAATGCCGATGTTTTAAATTGAATCTTTTCTAAATCATTTTTGATGTAACGATCTTAGACTTCAAAGCATCGAAAATTAGTTCAAAACTGGTCCTGTACGACAAAAATTGAACATTTTTTACCATTTAAAAAAACCGCATTTGCGCTATAAAATCAAAGCAAATAACCATTTTTGTCATAGCATGAAGAATACACATTTTCTACCTACAACAGCCATACGTATAGAAGGAAAAATAAGGTAAATATAAATTTATACTGGTTTATTATTTTTACGGTTTCGCAGAAAACCAGGAAATAAATTTTACTGAATGAATCTAAATATACTGTGCTGTCTTCCCAGTAATCGATTTTTCTTTTGTTTGCTGGTGGCAAGGACAAGTGGTTCTTGGAAATGAAAACATTTGGAATCATAAAACTAAACAACCTTCCGCCTTCTCTTGTGAGTGCTTTGCTAACTTCAACAAGGAATTGGCAAACAAAACGCCCAGACGAAGTTTAATTATAACCACAGAAAGAATTTTCAAAGAAAATTTAAGAAAAAAGAAGCCTTTGCAGACATTAAGAGTTGAGATATATATTTTTTGAACAAAAGAAACTGAAAATCTTAAAGACAAAATGTTCTTCGTTTGTAATTAACTGCAGAAGAAAATAATTATAAATTTTATCTAATGAGAAAAGTTATATTAACAGTGGTAATGGTATAGCTTTCAAAATTAGTTTTTCTTTCTTCTTTTCTAGTAGATATTGAGGCCATTTTGTTGTTTCTTACTATGACATATCTTGTTTCTTATTACGGTTATTTAGTACGGTTGCTCACACGCTATCATCAAGATGTAATAGCTTCTTATCAAACCAAACTTTCTACATCGACAGAATATATACCAAAATATTCTAAAGAATTTCTTGTAAGGGAAAGATTGACCTATGCTATTTCTGTTACCAAATATAACACGCAGTACATCATGTTTAATAACTCGCACCCTAGTTCTATATACTAGTCTTATCACTTGATTGGTTTGGGTATTAACTGATCAAAAGGCAAGAATAGAATGCGGTGCTTGGATGCGAGATATTAAACATGGCGAACTGCGGGTAATATTTACTAACTAGAAATTGAGAAATCGAAGGTAAAAATTTATTAGTATCCACACGATTTCAATAACAGAAATGAGAATAGTCAATCGTGTCAATAATATTTTTCAACATTTCTACCACATTATTTAGGACCCTTAAGGTTAATGTAAAGCAACGATCTCCAACAAAAGATGGCAGTACTACCTCCGTATATGTCTAATGTATTTTTATCGTTGCACGAAATTTCAATGCTGCTCCTACAAATTCAAGCCTAAAGAGTTCAAACTTTCAGGGAAGAAAGTTCATAACCAATTCAAGAGTTTGACCAATGCCGATATTTTATTTTAATTTTTCTTCATTGTTGAAATCGCTTGATTGTTGTTGTAAATATCAAAACCTATAGCAGGTATGTTATATGAAGCTCTTTTATAGTGTTTCAAGGTATGTAAATAACAGGTAAAGCATTCCCTCCTCATTGACTGAATGGTGTATGACACAATTGGCAGATACTGTCGTTAAGCAAAGAGTATCCGTTTAGAGAAATCTGTCTGTATTCTAGCATTGGAAATCGCCAGCTAGGTAACAGCCAATCAGGGCAAGTCATGCTATCACAGTGTCTCTCGCGTCAGGGGAATTAGCCTAGACCACTAGGCCATGATATATGGTAACATTTGAGATTTGCCTACCATATAACCGGGAATTTAAAAATGCTTATCGAATTCGACTTACGTTAGAACCAAATCTGTCATGCCACGCGAAGTACTGAATATCGATTTTGTTTGGTGTTGCGTTTCCCTGACACTAGGAGCGCTACTGTTACTCATATTTCCCTGTCAGAAGCTCGCTTAGTTATACATTGATCTTTGGATTAATAAGTTTCCCGCAAACTCCGACAACTTACGTCATCACCGGAATTAAAAAAATGTTCACTGTTGTCCGGAATGGACCCATCTGATAGTGTTTACACATTAGATCGCTTCGTCTCAAAACCTATTCACGTTTGAATTGATGTTTGAATTTTATTTATGCCTTTTAGGCATCTCAAGTTCAGGCCTGGATAGTGAGGGGAGAGATATAAGAAGGCATATTTGGAAGATTATTTTGTCCAGATATCTTAGGGACATGATTCTGCCTCAAATGTGTCTGCACACATTTTGGAAGTTACTACTAACATGTCTTCAAACCTAATTGTAATTGTTTAATGAAGTACAAAACGGACTTCAGACTGTGAAAGTTATTTTCTGTTTACACTCCAATAAAATTTGTTAAATGGACGTAGAAAAAAAAGGCGGGATAAACCTACTTGAATTAAGCCTTACGTCAAAGGTTATCAGAAACCTCATGGCATAGCAAACGCACAAAGGCGACACCAAAAGTGGATTTTACGTGAACGTGAACGTGAACGTACTGGAAAAGATGTGAGCTTTTTGTACGCTGAAGGTGTGTTCTTATTTGCTTTTGGCCCATATTTTGTAAACATTTTGCTCATATTTACAGTAGTTCACGTTATGTAGAGAACGTTTTCAAATCACTTTTATATTTTTCACTACCATGCACTTTACTTTTAGTTCACATTAAATGAACTTTCTGCACAAAAAACGGGTATCAGTTCACCTGAAGTTCAACACTAAAAAAAATGTGTTAATGATCATATTAATTTCACGGAAAGTTCACGTCTCATGCACTAAAAACGAACGAATACATTGACAATCACCTTGCATAAAGAGCATATAAAATCTTAAAAAAATCACTAAGTGAACCTACTAAAAAAAATGTAACTTTTTGTGTGCTCAATGTGTCTTGCTATTGGCTTCTTGTGGAAAAAGTTCATATTTGCCGTACTTCACATTATCTTGAGATCGTTTTCTTTGGTAAACTTTATTTTATATGGGCCAGTCTAGTAACTTTTGATTTCGACCCGTCACAATTTGACCTTATACACCAAGTTAAAATCCACAAGGATCCATGCCCCTGGCGGTATTCGACCCCGCGATCTTCGAGTCATTGAGTTCGTTTTCAGATCACTTTTAGTACGTATCAAATGAACTTTTCGTGTATACATCGCGTATTAGCAAGCGTTCATATGTTATTCACCAAAAAGTGGTGTTGTTTATATTAATTTCACGAAAATTTAATATCTTATGCACTATAAACGTGGTGAAACTGTAACATATTGTGAACTATTTTAGGGATGTGCATTTTAAATGTACTTTGATTTTCAGTGTAGTAAACTTCTTTTGAGATATATTATATATTAAAAATGTAGCTTTTCAATGCATTGAGATCAGCAGAGTTATATCATATCTTCCATAAAACATTAACTGTCCTTGCAGGCTACCAATATTCCTTATTGTATTAAAATGTTTACAAAAGATCTTCAAGCCATGATCGAAAGTGAAGATATATGCAAGTGATCAAGAATTGAAGCATTTGAAGCATATACAGAACGTACGCTTTTCTATATATTTTATAGACTGAATATTCACATATTACAATTATTATCCTTCTTACGATGTAAAATTGCAATGCTGTAAGGAAGCTTTATTTTATTTTCATAGCTTTTAAACATACCGCGATATCTTTGTCATCGCTTCTATTCTCATTAGACTACCAATTAAGATAAATGAGTGTGACTTCAATCAATATTCAAACTATTGAAGATATTTTACTTTCAAAAATAATTATTTGACGCTTATGAACATCAGTTTGTATATACGTTTTACCATGACGTAGTTTCAAGACATATAAAAATGAACTCCGGACTGGTTAGCACGAGCGAGACATCCGAATAACGCCAACGTGGTCCATGTGTGGAATCCAGGCATGACCAAATTTGGTGACTGTGCTTCCCCCACCCCAACTCCTCCTTACTACACATACCTGTTCGAGAGCTGAGTTGAATTCGCTACTGACACATTGATTCGGCTCCCACTCCTTGGCTTCTCCAGAGTAATTTCAACGCTGGAATGGAACTGGATCTCAACTTGGTCTACAAACGCGGTTTATTTCTAGGTGATTTTTTTTCTTTACCACATGCGAGAAATTAGGCAACGACAAATACTGGTCCCATACGTTCATTTCTTGTTTTCCTCTTTACATTGTAGAAGTGGGACAAACATTTTAAGTTGCTTATTTGAGATTTGTATATGATGTTTACGTTTAAGCGTTTTTACGTAAAAGAATTAAGCTAAGAGAAAACTCTGTTACGTGATAGAAATTTGGATGTCATGTTTAGCAGAAAACGTGGCAAATGATCAAATGTCTATCTAACATTGGAAACAGATGTCGGTCACACGATGGCTCAGGGGTACAGCGATCAGCTCTGGTGCTTGGGGTCGTCGATTCGAACCCTTCTCACGCCATGTGCACTTTGTGGTGTACGTGGTTGGGTTTCCTCAGGGTGTTCCTGTTTTCTCCCAATTTCTTCATTCCACCAATTCTTCCATGATCACTCATTCGGCGTGAGCCAAAGTTGCCTAAAGGACTTCAATTCAAGTCAGTTTTTACGGGCCAATAGAGGAGAAGGTCCAAATACGGGCTACCATTTTTATTTCTCGAATATCTCCAAAGTGTTCCAAGGAATGTACTAAACAACAATAATAAATATGTCTGAGATATGTTTACTTTATAATGTAGTTGCAAATTTAGATTGGAAACCCACGACTATGATATTAAACACAAATTTTACAGAGACATCATAATCTTGACTTTTACCCTTTAAAGTTACTTTAAATAATTAAGAAGAAATTTTAACATTCAAAATAATGTTCAAGAGTGATGATAAATGTATATTTACGAAAGTCAGAGATAGTCCTCCTTTCCTGCACCAGCGCATTCTTTATGTGCTCACCTCGAGCACATGATACACACAACCCATATGTGTTCAGAGAATATCCTGTCGCAGAACATACAATTCGTATCTTCATCATCTGCCTTTTCTTGTGCAGATGGCCTATCAAAGTAAATATCTTGATCATCACAAGGATCCAGATCAGAAAATATCATCCTGGATTGTTGTGAATCTGATTCTTGTCTTGTGAATTCTAAAGTTCCTTGTTTTCTTTTCCGTTCAGGTACGGTATATTCATTTTTTTTTAATTGTTCAGCTCTTTGCTCAGCTTAACTAGAAGATAATATCTTCTTGCATTTACTAGATTCCTGCTTTTCCAAGGAAGCCATAATTGTTTCTTAGTATGGGTTGTCTGATATAACAGTAGCACTTCCTCGTTTTCTAAGTCTATTGCTGACTTTTTTCTTTATAACAGGAACTACTGAAATATGAAAAGGACTTACTAGGTTTGAAATTCCAAGTACTATGTTCTAAGAGAAGGAAACTCCTAAGATGAAGATGTAGATAGGCAAGGTAGCCCTTATTTAGACCATTCATAGGGGTTGCTTCGTGACGCAACAGAAGCCAATACGCAATATTATTTATTGTTTGTTTCATATTAACTACGAATACTATCTCCAAGGAATAGCGCTTACCTTACAAAACATTTCATACTTGGTTTTATGGTGATTAAAAAGCTGAAATAGAAATGCCTGATAAAACTTTCCCACTGTTGAGAGCAGGCACAACATTCAAATAAATCAACCACATCCAACTCTTCGTTGCTAACTGAATTCCGCAACCACATTCGTCCTAGGGGGAACTGTTTCACACTTTTGTCGCGAGTCAGCAGTACTGCACAAGCATATACAAGGCTAAAACGTCCAGTAGCCCGTATTTGGACCATAGCCCATATTTGGACCTTCTCCTCTAATAATAATAATAATAATAATACAACTACTACTTGCTATAATTAATACTACAACAACTACTACTGTTACTGCTAACATTACTACAATGCTTTAAATGATTAAATCTATTTTTTTTTTGTTTACAGCAATCCAAATTTGAATTCATAAATCTAAAGTATTTATTTATTTCTAATTGTTGTTTTAAATTAAAATGGAAATAATGCATTTATTTCATTGTCGTAAGCAATAAAATTGCTGTTTTTTTAATTAATTAGATGGCGGCACAGTCATTTTCGGTGACTTAAATACCTCTAGCTCCTACTCCTAGACCTAAGGAATACGTATGCAAAGTTTGGTTGAACTCAATGCGCTGTAGTTTAACAAAAAATAAACTGGTGCAAGATCAGTCCTTTCAGAAAAGTTTTACAATTATTATATTTTAGGAAGGCAAAAGTCGAAAGTGTTCTATAGATATATTGTTAAGTGATACAGGGAGTCTAATTAGAAGTATGCATGTATTTTATGGAAAGTGTGGAAAACCAAGAGCCCTCTACAAACTTCCGATGATGTAAAGAACATTATTCCCTCCAGTATTGAAGCAAATCGCCAACGTTTTATTTCAGGGTAATAAATTCCAACCGATGTGGATTCCACCGAAAAAAAAAAACACGGAAAAAGATTTAGCGGAAGGCGCTAAAAGGTAGTTCACGTCCAAAACGAATGCATTGCCCGTATCCTGCTTCTTATAATTACAGGTATTACGTATCAAATTAGATTAACAGAAGTGTTTGAAATGTTATATCTTGTTGGTTTGATTTCTTACGTTTCAACACAACATAACGCAAAAATTCCAGTGTTCATTGAAAAGACAATTTGACCACCACTTGTGAGTAACTGTTAATTCAATACAACAAATCTGTGTTGATTCAACACTATGGAGGTGTTGTACAAGCACAATCACTGGCCTGAGTCTTAGATGCCTAACGGTCTTAAGTAAAAATTCAAATTCAAACAAGCACAATCAGTAACTAGGCGAAATACGATATGTTAAAATGTGATGGTGTTGAATTAATAAAAAAAATGTATCAAAATTGTGTTAAATTAATACCGATACCTTTGGCGTGTATGGTACTGACTAGTTACAGCATTTGATCATTCGCACTCTCCTTTTAAGAGAAACACATTTCTTTTACGCCGTGTAACATTTGGGTTACTGGACAAGATGTGCCCTTTGAGAATAAGCTTCTCAAATACAAATTTTATTCAGTTCAGGTCGTAGTAGAACCAGGGCACTATTTCCGTAAAAACTTACTCTTGCTGGTTTAAAGAAGAGTAAAGGTATCTCCTGTAGGGTGACGACGCATCAGGGGATGTGGAGATAACGCTCCAAATATTCTCGACGCGCAAAGTAAGGTGACGTGGTCAACTCCCACGCTCGACCGCCTATGTCTCCCAAGGTGCCCCAAAATACCAAGGACACTTCTGAACTCAATTTAATTGGAGACTGAGAGTATCTCAGAGCACCCTCAACAAAAGTCTTCAACCCGAGTCCCCCGAATCGTAGTCAAACGCGCTACCGCCTGAGCCATGGGGACTTCTACTGTTGGTAGTTAAGAAATTTAAATTCATTGTGTGGCTTGTCAGATTTATAAATTTGAGAAACAAACAAAAAAATGTACTCTTTTTGTTCTGTTCTGTTTTTCCAAGAAGTGAAAATTAGACGCTAGAAGTCGGAACGTTGTAATGAAAGGTAAAACTGTTTGTTTATTCTTTTTCTAATGATGCGTTTACACTCCAAGGACATTTGTTGTGCTTTCTTTTTTCATTCGCTTTCTCCAGAATTTGTTGTTTGTGTATCTGAATGCTTCCACCTCGTCTACATCCTTCTGCTTCTCTGTTGTTTGCCGTCTGTCCACGTTCGGGGTGGACTCAAATAACAGAGGAAAAGAGATGCAAGAAGACATCGTCGTTGGTCGTGATTCTTGCGGCCTGCTTGTTGCTTATTTCTCTCCCTTTTTTTTCGTCACGTAGACTGTAAGATTGCTAACTGCATTATGAGGAGCCAATTTCACAGTTGGTGGCACTCAATTGAGCTGCAAGAGAGGATGGGAAAGCTCTGTGGTTACTACAGGTGGGTGGGGCACTTCTTGTTCGTGCAACTATTCGTTCCCATACTACAGAGAAACACAATCTTTTTATGAACACATATTTTTTCGCCGTAAATTCATTGAAGAGCTACTTCATTTGCACTACAAATTACTATTACAAGGATCTCTTACAGTGGATGTGTTTATATGTTCTCGAAGAATCAGATCAATTTCCCAGATAGCACGAATGTCCAAGAGACCTCCTACACAGCCCATTCATATTCCGTGATATTCAGGAGATCAATAACACGTACGTTGGACTTTCTGCGAGGATATCCCAAAAATATCCTCATGAGTCCTCCATGGGATGTTCCACAGATGTTCCATGCTGTGATGAGTAAGAATACACCCCTTTTCCTGCTTTTTCTGATCCAATAGAGATCCCTTGGACGTCCATGGAATATATATCCGGAATATAAAATGCCTTATAAGCGTCCCGTTGGTACGCCATAAACATGTCCTGGTGGCATCTCATAGGAATCTCGTTTTCGAGACCAAGACGGACATTTGGATGTTCCTTGTCCCGGGCAGGACGTTCCTCAGATGCTCATGGGACGTTCTTGTGCTATGTGGGTTGTCGCTTTTTATATATTAGTGCTGTACGAAAACGGAACTTTACTACATATAGAACTAATGTTAAGGAGAAATTTACATATATTAATTTTCATTTGTTGGTTTTAGTTAATCTGAGCGAAAATAGTCTCCATCGTACTCCACAACACTCTGGTACATGTCAACCAGTTGTTGAATCCCCCCACTGAAAGAAGTAACCGGTTTCGGAGACAAAGAACTTGCTTGGTCACTGTTCGTCGCACTTTATCCTCATTTTGCAGCGTTTTCCCGGAAAGGTGGATTTGCAGGCTGCGATAAAGACAGTAGTCTGTTGGTGCAAGTTCTGGTGAAAACGCTGAGTGGGAGAGTTTCTCGCAGCCACATTCCTCGATCTTAGCACAAGTCCTTCTTGCCGTGTGTGGGCGCGCGTTATCACCGTGGATGAGTATACCCTTGAGATTAACCAGAACAGGGCGTTTCTTCAACAATGCAGTCCGAAAGCATTCAAGCTTCCCCAGTAGCACAAAAACGTTGAAAATACGCGAATTAAACGATAGAACCGAAACGTTATGTTAACGTTGTAAATGTACCAAAGTGTCCGCCTGTTCAACGGTTTATTTGACGTTGAATAATGGTTGACAAGAAACGATGAAGATACGGGTTTAGTAGGCCGAAACAGAGCATTAATACTGTTTATTGGTATACACAAATTTAGTTCCATTTTATCCGTTGCTTTTATCACGATATACACTGTTAATTTTTCAACAGTAAATAATCCGAGCGGTTGCTGTGGGGTTCGAACACACGAACGTTCTGCACTTCTCGTTGGTAGCTCGACGCGTTGACCACTTATCCACGAATCCACCTGGAGAGGCCACTACTCTTTTACTGTATCGTTGAAATATAGTTTTAAATTCAACCTGTTTTCATCATGCAAATGAAAATATGAAAAATATGGTTATTTTCATTGTATTTGCTTTTAATTATAATGTTTAAGCAATTAAATTAGAAATACAAGTGTGAAACGAAATCTAGGACATAGTATGAATGATAGTTGAAAGTACGTCACATTAACGTTATATCAACGAAATTCTAACTTCATTGAAATATGGTTTAAAATTCAATGTGTTTTCAACGTGCACATGAGATCACCAAAATTAGTTTGTGTAATTGAATTAGTTTTTAATTATATTTTTGACATAACATTAGTAAGAAATGCATTAAACAAAATATATAATACCATAGTTGAAAATAACATATTGAATACACGTTGTATTAGCGTCTTATCAACGCAATGATGTCTTTGTTGAGATATGGTTTAAAAATAAACGTAATTTTTTCAACCGATAACAGTTAATAAACTAAATGAACCTAAAATCAACGTTGAAAATACGTATGTGTGGTACTGGAGTTCTGACAGTAGATATCTGCATTGATGGTCTGGTTACGTGGCAAGAGTTCAAATTGCATTATGCCACGGATATCTCACCAAACACTCAACATCACTTTGCAGGAATGGAGATTCTGTTTCGGCACAGTTCCTGCGGCTTCTCTTTGGGTACTCACTGCCGTTTGCCTGTAATGTTGTGGTAGAGGACTCACTTTTCACCTCCTATCACCATTCTGTCCAGAAATAGCTCACGTCTGTGACGGGTGAGCAGAGAACTGCAGATATCAACTCCCTACTGCTTCTGTTGAGGCGTTAACGTATGGGGGTAACCATTTTCCGAATTTGGACACGTACCCAAGGTACTGCAGATGACGATGAACGGCCGAATGGGTGACATGGAGTTCGCTGGCCAGTTCATCAACAATTTGCATTGAATTTTCTTCCGCCGCTGCTCGCAGGGCATCGTTGTCCAGCTGCACAGTCTCCCTTCTCGTAGCTTATAGATGAGGCTGGTGTCCCCAGCCCGAAACCTCTGGAACCACCTCTGGCACTTTCGCACATCTACAGCACCCTGAGGCCCTGACCATATAAGGCATTGACGTTTCGTGCCGCTGCGCTGGATGGGATGTCTTTGGTGAAATTTATACAACATGACATTCCGTATGTGATCCTCCGACACTGCCATGATCAAACATAAGCCACACTTCCAAAACGTGGAGTAGACCGTTCTCCTTCTACACGCTGCTGCACAATCAAATGTCCTATATGACTCAGCTATGGCACGTACTTCACTATTCGCACGTCACATGACGTCATTGCAGCGGTCATCTCACATACATTACTTATGGGATAAGCTGATATTTATTTCCGAGTTGTAATGACCAGTACTAGCCACATATGACTGACATCTTAGTCAGAACTGTATTGTATTTATAGTGCTTTTTGTGACGTATCTCGCCATAGAAGGCTTCATATACATTTTTAAAAGGTATATTAACATGTAATCGTTTGACTAATTCACCTTTTAAGTATCGTTGTATAATCCTTCATGTAATTGATTCTGTAGTAGCATCACTATGTATCCTGTCATATTAGGCTTCAGCAGCCGTATACAATAGCTCTGTCCCTTTGTCAACAAGTTTTAACATAGGAACGACTAGGGCTAGGACTCGGTAAGACACGGTCAAAGCCGCATAGATATTCGCTGTTCGTCTGTGCTTCAGTCTCTCGACAAATTTCACTTCAGGAGCTACCATACTATAGTGCTACAAAGTTAATCGAGGTGTCCTTTGAAACGTCTTGGCGAAACGAGTTCAAAGCTGTATAGACGAGGTATGTCCATCCATCCGTCCGACGAAAAATGTCAACTTAGAAACTGATAACTTAGGAACTCTACTAGAATTAAGCAAGTGATTGAGATGTCGTTAGAAAGGCCTCGGCGAGACGAGTTAAAAGATGCATAGATTAGGTCTATCTGTCCTTCTGTCCATAAATTTCAATTCGGGAACTACTAGGGCTAGGAGTTGGTTGAGGTGTCGTTCGGAAAGTTCTCCGTGAAACTTTGCGAACGACACAAAGATAATCTAAATTGTTCGCTCGCTCGCTGCTGAAGCCTGGCGTGGTGGTAACACATGGGCATAATTGCCAAAATGCGCTTCGCCTTACTTCTTTGTAAGAAAGTAATTACTGAGAGAAGAAAATATAATCCGTGTTTGCTCGGCTCCACCCAAATTCCTGCAAGCTGCAAATTCATATCCTTACTATTATTAACTTTTATTTGAAGTTTCCATTATAGTAAAACCTTTAAATATACTGACATAATATAAAACGATTTTAGAAATTCAATTCTTCATTATTTGAGAAAGGTATCAAACTGAAGAAATGGGAAGAATAAGAAATGTATTTTGTTACAATACTTTCATTATGTTAATTCAAATTAAAAACTTCTGGACTTTTGTTAAAAATAAATAGTACTATGTACTTAGAGTTTGTAGTTCACTTTCTATATGAATTAACGCTGCTACTACGCTAAGAGAATATCTAGTTTTTCCATCATACTCCAGTCAGTTGTATAATTAACAGTTAAACTAAACCCACTCAAAAATTAATGAGAAGTCGTTTCAATGTGCGCAGAAGGAGGACAGATGCATAGATTACAAATTTAGTATCTCTCCAAGAGATAGGCCTACTAGAGAATGGTACATGATTTTCTGGGCACGAAAGTGATCTCATATATGTCAAGTCCTGTATATATGTTAACCATGAATAGTGATTAAAATAATCAAGTAGGCAATAAAATTGTATCATTCATTATTTTTCATGATCTGCGCTGTTGGCTTAATTAATTACTAAAGAGGAAGAAGAAGAAGAAGAAGAAGAAAGAAATATAATCAGTTAGCATACGTAATCTGTATCTGTTCCGTGTCTAATGATAGGTTTGAAACCATTCGTTTGATTGTAGGAAAAAAGAAAGTAAAGTAAAAAAATAGTTCACTTTTTACCTCTCAGAAGAAAAGAAAGATGTCTGCCAATAATACCTTTTCATATTCATTAACATCAGTTTAAAAAGAAAAGAAGAAAATGTTACAAATAAATTTCGGAAGTGTTTTTGTAATTACATAATTATAGTACTTAAATACGAATGTAAAGGAAAATGGAGGTTTCTGGTCGTGAATGAACAGAGCGAAAATATTTCTTCCACCAGGGTGCATCCGCATTCATGTTTCTTCAGTATTTTCTTCCTCGCTTTTCTAGAAGAACTTTAAAAAAGCGTCCCCTCACCAGGAAAGATTAATGAATGAAATGCGATCTTATAGTCACGACTGTTTTTTACAGCTTAAAAGAAGAGAAAAAGAATGCGAAGGTGCGAACTTCCAGTTTAAGGTAAAGGCGTGTTACTTTCACAATTTTTATTGATTTATTTCAGCTGAAGAAAAATAAAAGTAATGTTGTGCTACCTGTACAGAGGAATGAGTATTTCGATTGGAATTATGTACACTCCAACGGAATATGCTTTCACTTTGTGTTTTATTGCTCTCGTCCTTTCTTTATCTCCAATTCGTATGGCTAGGTGGGGGTGGAGCACTGCCTGATTAAAATGGTGAGTCCACACTACACTATATTATAAACGTTTTTGAGCGTGCACATGTTGGCGCTGTATTTGTCCTGTTGATGAAGTTCATGAACATTTTGGACGTTGGATATTCAGATATTAGTAGAATATTCTACTCATATGCCAAGGGTTGCTCCCATATTCCTGTAGGGATATTCGTACTAGGAACCCTAAAATATATATGTGTTGTATCTTTCAAAACTCATGAATTTAGCTTTTCAGACCATAAGGTCTGCTTTCCTTGGAAGTTTGCGTTGCTTGCGATTTTGGTGAATAGCCAATTGAAACACGTGTTACACTTAGAACACGCATTATTCGGCA
Source organism: Lepisma saccharinum (assembly GCA_022664845.1). Lineage (NCBI taxonomy): Eukaryota > Metazoa > Arthropoda > Insecta > Zygentoma > Lepismatidae > Lepisma > Lepisma saccharinum. The sequence goes on along the minus strand of JAGDQP010008289.1, from coordinate 36,597 downwards.
ATAAAACACGTGTTTCAATTAGCTACTCACCCAAATCGCAAGCAACGCAAGCTCTCATGAAAATCAGCCCCAAGACTATCGCTCTATTGATATGAACAAAAATTTACTGTCCTCGAAACACAGAATTATCATTCGTAGGTCCTATTCGAAAGAGACCATTCAATATTCTTGTTATCTACTGTCAGGTCATGAATCTCCTTCTACGGGAGATGGATCTACTTCTAGTGACCCGAAATTGAAGCCAGCGCAAGCCATGATCACCTGGAAGATGAAATTGATTAAAAAGATAATTGAACTTCACGTTCTGGACAATACCTTATTTAAAATATTCCAATGTTCCTCCTCTCTTCCTTAGCTAGATCTTCATCCATTCTTTGCTTCCACACACCCAGGCATAGGCCAATCAATAAGAAGCAATTAATACCAATTCACCAGGCAAGATTAATCGAAAACCGGCATCAAGTTGACCCAGCTTAATTGTATTGGGCCAGTCGATCCATCTCCCGTATCTAAATCCATGCTGTCAAGTGAGTCCTGGACTGACACAGGCCTATATAATGTCAAAAATGGCGACGAAATATTTCATTGTTTTGTAGAAACTTTCTTATATTATTTTATTACAGCTTTCCCATGTCGTTCTCTGAAAATAAACACTAATAAGGATAAAGATTGTCTATCGTTAGGGATCAAAATTTCCAAACAGAAGCTGGTTCGGTATGACAAACTAAATTGAGATTCCAGTAATTTGCCAAGGTGTTTGATTGAACCCATCAATCAAGAAAACATACAAGAAAATTGTACAATTGGCGGAAAACGTCTGTTACGATCGTTTAATGAATAGGTTAAACAAAATGTTGTGTATCTATTGACAGCAGTCCTCAGTAAAAATAAAGATATCGCGAAAGCATTAACAAGCATTTTCTTAACACGGCTACATTTCCGAAGACTGTGTCCTCACAACATGGCATTAGGAATCAGAATAATCAAACTTCATTGGAGCAAAGTATGTTTCTAACTCCAGTTACATCTGAAGAAGTATACACTGATATTAACAAGCTGTCCAATACAAATTCATCAGGTCTGAATGAAATTGTTATTAAAAGGTATATACATTTAATTCAGACCAGCTTTTTTATCTATAAATGTCTGTCTCTTTTGAGTCGGATGTTTTCCCAAGCAGGCTAAAAATTGCTAAGATTATTCCCTTCCACAAAATAGGAAGTATTAAAGATATGCAGAAGTGTCGTCCCATTTCTATTTTATCGATATTTTCAAAGAATTTTGAATATGCAATGTTGGCACGTTTAAATAACTTTTTTTATCTGTATACAAGTTGATTCCGCCCTGCCAACATGGATTTCAGAAGATAAGATCTATCGATACTGCACTGTTTGACTTCATAAAAATAGTTTTAGATACCGTAAACAAGAGCCAACATGCCATAGGTGTATTTATAGATTTTTATCAGGCATTTGACAACGCCCATCACTTGACTTTATTAACAAAACTAAATCAGCATGGTATCAGAGGTTAATATGATTGTTTTTTTTTATCGTACTTGAGCAATAGAAAGCAGGTAGTACAAATCTTAATGAGAGAAGCGTAACATTCCATTCCTTAGTGACTGAAATTAACAAGGGTGTTCCTCAGGGCTCTATTTTAGGACCTATGTCATATCTTTTGTATAGAAACGATTGGTCTTAATTCATACATTCAAAAAATATAGCTTTGTTACGTTGATGATGTAAATATTTTAGTAACTGGAAACACTCATCAGGAAGCAGAAAACAACTTAAAATCAATGATTTCGAGATTAATAGAATGAGCTTCATTAAACAATCTGAATATAAATATAGATAAATCAAAACTGTTACACTTTCATCTTTCTCATCTATTGTTTATGTTTCTCCCCATAAGAGTGAATTCTTTAAGTCTGGAATACACTACTAAAAGTGAATTATTATTAGGTGTAACTATAAAGGAAAAGTTAAAATGGCATAGCTTGCAAGATACAGTCTCTCGACAAATTCTACTCTCATTATTATACTCAAAATTATATGCTTTTATTAGCTTTTGAATAATATATTAAGGTGCATCACATGCTAATGGAAATACTTTTCTTATACAGAAGACGGCTGTTAGAATTATGAGCCCTAGGTTATCATGTAAAGATGTATTTAAATCTAAAAAGGTCTAACAAGTCCATGCCTATATATTTATAAGAGTGTAATATTTATAAAGAAAAATAGTCACTTATTTACTTATACGACAATTTCACACACCTATTATACACGGCAAAATAGAAACTTATTGGTAAAAAAAAAAAAAAGTTATCCCTTTTGCGATATGCATGCGCCGTGAACTGCGCATGGGGAAAATGGAGGTAGCGCCCCACATTTTCTTGACCTACGGTACGAAGTAAGGTGGTTGAAAGACAAAATTTCGCAACTACTCATTCTAATGTTTACTCTTTGTGTACCAGATTGTACAAGAAATTACCTGATTACATGAAGAATATTGAAAGTACAAAGCTATTAAGTTCATTACTAAATATGGGTTATTATGCTGTTAATAATTATTTGAGTGACGACTCATTATGCAATAATTTATAGTGGTGTTAATTGTACGCACTGTCTCATGTATATAGAGACACTGAGGAGTCTACACAGGTCACGAGCTGTATGTACTACACAGACAAATAAATTTCTGTTCTCTTCTATTCTAAGCTTACCATCCCGACATTCACTTGACGATACCAGAAAATCTCACTGAGGGTGCTAGACATGAGCACGATTGATACTTTTATTACCTCCCCAATTTAAATCCAAAGCCTTTGGGTTCTTAGTGCTGGAAAGACAGCACTGTAACCATCCTTTGGCAATTAGAAAATACAAGTCTGTACCACTTGAAGTTATTGGTGATGAAAAATATGCGGAAGTAGTTTCTTCGTTTGGTATAATTTCTTTAACATGAAATTATGCAAAATTTAATTACAATATTTCCGCACGCGATTTCCGAGAAGAAATCTTCTCATGTTTTGCAAATTACATACATTTTTCATCGTTTTGTTTTAAACATTACATGGGAATTGGTTGAGTCACTTTGGAGATTTACTAAACTTCAATTTTTTCCTTGTTATGTACGAATGTATCCATTCAGGATTTGTCCGAGAATTTCAATTATCTTTCATCTCCTTTATTTGAATTTGGAATTTTATTTAATGCCGTTCGTTAACTTCGGCTAAGGCTGAATGGTTGATGATGGGAGAATAGGTGCAATGAAGAAGGTGGGAGGAAACGGGAGAACCCTGAGAGAATCCACGCACGCGGTATTTGTCTACCACAAAGACCACATGGCATGAACTGGAGTCGAACCGACGGCCTTTCATCACCTTCATGTACTCTTTTAAAGTAAAATACTGTTAATGGAGTACAAAGAAATCATTTTCGATGTGATGAACATTTCGGCTGTTCGAACGTATTATATTAATCTGCGACTCATCTGTTTAATATCACGTAATGCCTACAATTGACTACAGAAGATCGATTCAATCCTTGGTCCTATTCCACCCAGGAGTACACAGCTGTACCGTTGTAGGCATGGTGTGGCAGGAGCGGACTAGCAGTGTGGTGTTGCGGTCGGTAGAGTCTGACGTTCCTACGTTCCCGCTTTTACATCGAAAGTTCCTGATATATGGGAGGAGTACATAGTTGTACTTTGCGAAGAAAGGTACAGTCTCTGAAGATCTCTGAATCAAGAATCAAGTATTTTCTTCAAGCTCTCCATTTATCTCCAGATAGATCTCTCTCTGATTTTGATAAATCCTGAAGATTCAAATTAACATTAGATAGGCCGGCCGCGGTGATCGTGTGGTATAACGCTAATCAGTATCCCCAAGGTTCTCGATCTGGTTGGAACTTGAATGTTAGTGGAACTTAGAAACTTAGCATGTTATTAATCGACAATGGTTGAAGACATTTGCTACTAAAAATGCCCCGGAATTTTTTTTCAAGTTTTAACAAAGCTAGGTAGACAGCTCTTTCTGAATCTCCGGAAAGTGGAAATACATCTTCAGTTTAATGATTAGAGATTGCTGAAAATAATAGCTATACTCAATCGTTTAAGAATAATATAATCTTATTTGTTGAATATGTAGGAATTTTCGGCCTGAGCCAATGTTGCCCGGTAGCCGAACATACAACTCGATTCGATGTACGAAATTCTTGACGTGGGTTCTTCTAATTAACTCATTTTGCTTTCCGATGTGAGAAAATACCCGAACTTCTGTAGAATCCAGAACACACTGAATATTGCTAATTATTTATTGGTGAAAGTGTTTTGTAAATCGCAGGTAATGTAGTTGTCAGTTTCTTATTCAACATGCGGGATGTTATTATGTCATTTAACAACAGCAACGAATGACTTTAATATCCATGATTCAGCAGTTTTATCGCGACTTGTTCTTCGCAGTAAAATCGTCAGTAAGCTACATCGTAACTTAACTTGATACCATCTTGGGTGCTTGCATCGCGTCCCATTTGCTAATCTTCTTTACTTACTTAATTACCTACTCTATACCTTACGGAACCCGCAAATTCATCGCCACAGTAACAAACGTTCTCCACAGGCTTCTATCCTCAGCAAGATCAAGCCAGTTATCATCACAAACACCTAATTCTTCAAGATCCATTCTAATATTATCCTCCCAACGCCGTCCCACTCTTCCTGACGGTCTCTTTCCCTCCGGTTTAGCAACCACGATGGAATATAATCTTCGTTTCTCTCCCATCCGAACTACATGGCTGACCACCTTAATCGTCGCGATTTCATTATTCTTACAACATCGGATCAGTCGTAAAGTCCGTAAAGTTCTCCATTCCCCGGTCATCTCGTCCCGTTTCGGCCCGTATATCTTTCTTAAAAGCTTATTTTCAAACACATGTAACTTACGTCTATCTGCTATAGGGTTGTACTCCACTCCAACTTTCGCAACCGTAAAGTATTACCGGCAGAATAACCGTTCTGTATATTTTCAACTTCCTTGATATTAATCGCGAGGTTAGGAGTTTCTGGACTGAATAGAAACATGCGTTGCCCGATACTAAACGACTTTTTACTTCTTCCATGACCTCATTTTTTCCTGTTACATATGCGCCCAAGTATTTAAACTTGTTTACTTTCTCTGTGTTCTCATTCTTAATTGTTTTGTATCTATTTCCTTCATTCTCAGTGTTTCGGCTTGTTATCATGTATTTTGTTTTATCTATGTTATCTCATCGCACACTTTTACTAAGACCTCGGTGTTGCTTTGTAATCCATCTATATCTACCCCTATCAAATCTACATCATTCGCGTACATGAACAGTTGATTCAAGCCATTCAATGTTACTCCCTTTTTGTCCCCTTTAATTTTTAAAACCGCATATTCTAACGCAAAGTTAAACAGTAGTGGTGACAAGGCATCGTCTTGTTTCAATCCGTTGCGAATCTCGAAACTATCTGACATATTATTACCTACCCGTACTCTGCTTATAGAATCGCTTAGACACATACTCACTAGCTGAACAAGTTTTTTCGGAATTCCAAGTAGTATCAGGATATTGTATAACTTATCCCTTTTGATAGAATCATAAGCTTTTGAAAAATCAATGAATAGCTGGTGAACATTCCCATTGTATTTCCATTTCTCCTCCAAGATTTGTCTCAAGGCGAAATTAATGTGTTACTGGGGTCTCTTAAAGACTATTTCGCTGGATATTTCCATCAGGTAGATTATGCATTGCGAAACCATTCATTTGGCTACTCTCTTTGAGAAATGCACATTTCATACGAAATATATTATAATTATTCTGTTCTCATCTGTCGCTGTTGACGCTTTTGTATCATTCTACAACAAAAGAACTGCCAAGAACATTGTTCAAGTGAAGAAAAAGAAACTAGAACATCACACCAACCACACGAAGTGTACTTATTATTCATAAGTGTACTAAAACAATACAAAAAGTCACATAATAATAATTAACACAATTGCTTAAGAGTGGTGTTATTATTCACAAAACAACCGTCGCCAGCATAACTACTATTGTAATTTATGGAGGCCATATTACGAGATTTTCCCACAATTACATTCTCTGTCCGTGAGGGACTATGTGAGAGTCCTCTGGTGGGAGGGAAAAGAAATGAAGACATTTAAAGCATTAGTTACACGTACAGGGAAACATTGCATGTGACATTGCGTGACAGGTGTCTCCAATTACTTTCTTTATGATCTGTTTATATTCACTTCAATTGTTTACTAAAAGTCCTTGTAAATGACAAACGCTACCAACATGTGTTTTCTTGGGGGAAAAAGGTAAAATGCATTTGTCATCAATATGAAATTATTTGAGAGAATGGCATAATAATATATGGTGAGGGTACCAGTGGGCGACCAATTAAGAGATTGGTTCAACTATTTTTTTTTTTCTAGATTTCTTTCTTGGCCCTAATACTTACTTTACTTTCATTCTTTATACTTTACTCAACTAAAATAAAACATTTCAAACTCAAAAATTTTACACATATTTCGTGTTAAGATTTTTTTTTTAGTGCAATAGATATTCTTCACCAGTTGTCGTCCAATCAGAACCAGTAGTCAGCCAGGTATGTACGTACCAGTTATCGGCCACAAGTTCACGGGAAGAGTAATAGCTATAAAGGTAAGTACTTTTACATTCAGAAAGACTTGATAATTATTCACATCAGGCAAATGTCGGTATGGCACCTTCAACATAAGCTCTGGACCGACACTTTCCTGACTCCTTTCCCCTGCCCTATCTCGGCCTGAGCCTTAGATGCCTAAAGGTCATAAATAAAATTCAAGTTCAAACTTGAATCATTAGACACATTCGCATAAAAAACACTAATTATTATACCGTTGCTTATATGGCTAAAGGACGTAAGTTATATTTACTAAATTAAATTTAGACTTGAGTTATACTGATAACTGATATTTCTTGCATAGTTCTTCATGAAGAACAAATGTTTCGTTTTATGTAATGTTTCGTTTTATGTAATGTTTCGTGTCACATATTTGTGCATTGCCAGAAAATTGCAAACTACTACATATTTTTATTAAATTAAAATAGATCTAAGCATAATATGCTGTTAAAATGATTCTCAGATTATTAAGAAAAAAGCAAACATATAAATTTAACTTCACAACAGAAACATATAAGACGCACTTCTTATCGGTCCTGACCATAGAGTTAGGAAGAAAATAGAGAGAACATACATGACGTCACATGAAGCCAAATTACGGTTCATCGGCAGCCATCTTGTGTGGCCCCATTAGAGTCCCTCTATACCGAGTACTGTGAGGATTGCCTTTTTTTCGATAGGAGGATGAGTGCACCTCAGAGAGGCGATACTCGGAAAAGAGGGTCTCTAAATATGGGGACAGTTAATATGGCCGTAACGCCTCGTCCCTTCCGTCTCTTGGCTTCATTCCCCTCTTCTACAAACAGCCTAAGGTTCCCTCTATTTATATTCCTAACTCTATGGTCTTGACTGACAACAGAAACGCTCTGAATTATACATACCTATAGCCGATAACAATAAAATACTTCATAGATATACTAACTATTTTAATGGTATAAAGTGAAAACAGAACATTTGAAAGCTGGAGGAATAATTTTTGTCTTAAAACTATTAATAAGTGACAAAGATATACCCTAAATTCAAGGAAGCTGTTCTTAACTCTCAAATAGCATTTCCGGCATCTTCTAAGTTAACCAGGGGAGGCAGATACTTTGCAGTTTTCTCCGCTATATGTCACTCACCATATCTGGTAAAATTACAATATTAAGTTAACACTGTCCGAAAAATTTATATAATTTTGTATATAGTATTGTATATGACATAGAGCTTGTTTTAATGATGTCTATGTGAAAATCACCGACCACTGGTGTGTGTCCGACACTAGCGTAGACCTAGAGAGAGGACTGTAGAAGCAATCACCCTCTCCGAGACCCTCAATGATATAACTATTTGTACCAAAAAAATGGCGTGAGTGAAGCAGAGGATTCTTGTTGTCACCAGTGAGAGTGCTTTGCTATAAACAGTGACAGCACAAATAAATAAATATAAGCAATGTTATTAACGGCACCCATAGGCCTAAATAATGTATGTTTTTTTCGCGGATTCCTGTGCAATAATAGTGAATGGAGTATTATTGAAGTAAATAAAAAAGATATGAGAGTCTATTGTTTAAGAACAAACTGTGGCGAGCGCAGTTGTAGGGAAAGGATAGTTTTCGGCCCAAGACAGCTCTGGAAACAGTAGAAATATGTGATGTTATCTGCTTCCTAAATATACACAGCCTTCTTCGACTGGAAGCTACTGCTGCCCAGTGATTCCGTCATCCCCAAATCCTTTAGAAAAACCTCAACTTTAAAATGTTGACGGTAAAAAAAAAAAGTTCAAAACTCTACTTACACCCTCCCAATTTTTGCTTTACCCCCCCAACTGAAAATCCTGGCGGAATCCCTGCTGCTACCTCTGAGTGTTGCTACAGCTGAAAGGCCCTTTCCCACCTTCTGACGTCTGAAAACTTAATCAAGACCGAGACAGAGGACTGGCTCGGCTCTACTCAACATTTCAAATTGATATAATTCCAAGTGTTGATAAAATAATCTAGGTTTTCAAAGGACAAACGTAGATTAGACTTCCTTCTTTCGACGTGAAGTTTTGATTTTGTCAAAATAATTTTGTTATTATCGTTAACGCGTATACATTTGTGAGACAATTGGTGAGTTTCATCATCCTCCGTTAAGAATTTTTACAAGTCGTTAAGTTTGTAACGAAGATTTGTGAAACCCATCGAATATGTGATATGTCTGTAATATGTAAATATTACAATACGCTTGCGTTTTTTTTTTTTTTTTTTTTAATTAAAAGGATAACTCCAAATTGGTATAAAAAATGAAAGAATTTTCCGACCTCAATCTTTCCAACTATCCACCGAATCGCCCCTACCGAAGCTTATCTCTGGGTCCGCTACTGGTCCGACGATCAGTGCCTTCACCCTACACTACATCAAAATTCATTGCTTCTGCTATGTCAAGTTTTTGTGGCATCAATTTTTATTCAACCACTTATAAATTGACGACAAGAAAAAATGAATAGCGTGCGAAGGTCGACGAGACAACGAATAATTTGTCTCATCACGACCTGAAATTTGTTAGAACGATGAATGTTGATCCGTCACGAAGTGAATCCTATTGCATCTAAAGTACCTGTAGTATGAGGTTTATTTATGCCAGGTGGGTCACAAAATGGCTCGTGAGGATCACTGCACGAGGGAGTATAAGTAAACAAGTGAGGCGGAACTGCGCATATATGCTACCGCCAGACTTCGGCAATGATGATCCTGTTTTAATGGTCAATGTTTTGTTGGAAAAATTACGCAGAAACCTCTACAACGACACCTGAAAAGCCTTCCTAGACCTAGTAGTTCCTGAGTTGAAAACTACCTCCCCCAGTATCTCGCGACCCAGCCCTCTGATCTAGATTATCTATACGAGTTGGACTTTTCCAACGACACCTCAAACATCTCCATAGCACTAGTAGTTCCTGAGTTGAACATTTCTCCCTGTATCTCATCAAGACCCACCCCTGCGATCTGGACGAATGGTAAGGGTTTGAACTCGCCTCGACGAGATTTTTCCAACCACCTTTCTAGCCCTAGTAGTTTCTAAGTTACAAATTGCCCCTATCCCTGAACCCGCCCTTGCAATGTGAAGAATCTATAGGGGCTTGAACTCATCTCGTCGAGATCTTTCCAACGACACCTCAACTATAGCTTCCTAGCCTTAGTAGTTTCTAAGTTGAAAGTTGTCGTCAGATGGACAGAACGGTTGTATAAGAATGGCTTTCTGACATCCCAAGCTCAGGCCGGGGTAGGGTAGTGGAGAGGATGTTGGAAGGTAGTCAACTATCGTCTAGTTTCGTAGGTACCATCCCGTCATTTGTCTGGTGTGACTGGTATCCCGAGAAAATCTCTATCAGGATGGCTAGGTGCTGGGATCGTGTTTAATTTGTCTTCGTGCCATTTCCCGTATTCTATTCCGGCCTGAAGAAGGGGTGCCTAAAGGCCATAAATAAATTCAAATTCATAGAAACGGCTGGGATTCAAACCAAATACTAGAATGACTTTATATAAGGTAAACGCACCAGTAATGGACAGTGTACCAGTAATGGACACTTGAAGAGAAAAGTTGTAAAATACGATTTTTCTAAGGGTGGTAATAATTTCATCTACATGGGAAAATTTTATATACTATGTTCTGATGCCAGTGAATACTATTCGCTCCTCATTGGTTTTATCTGGTATTTCTGACATGATGTTGAAGTTAGGTCCATGGTTGCACCTACTCTTCCATGCATTCTGTTAAGCAAGTGATTAAGGAAAGAGCTTTCGTTTCTTATTCATGAAATTCCAATAACGATTACTTTTGTTGTTCTGCACGATTATCCGTTACGAAATATCTTGGTTTCGAGTATTTCAATGATCAAATCAATTATAACTTGGATCTGTAGTTATGCAAAGCAGAGGATGTCCATTACCAGTACGGCAAAGTCAGTTTTCGTCCAGATATGGACACGCAATATTCATTACTAGGTTGAAATCGAAATCCTTGATTGATTGAGTTATTATTAACGTCCTTAGGAAGCTGGTGAGCTTCTAAAGATGAGACTTACTGTTTTGGTAAATTGGGCTCCGAATCACTCCGTTCAATAGCTCTCATGGGAAATTGAACTCATGAACGCGCGCGCAGAAAATGAGCGCGCTAAACTCTGTGCAACTCCGAGGGTGAAATCATAAATCTCTTGGTTGTTTAATTTCAGCCTGGGAAAGATTACTTACTCTTCATGACCATAAGTTTGTCAGGATATTTTTGGTCCCATTATTTCGATGAACCTTCGGAATGATTCCTCAGTGGAATTGCATATAACAATCAGATGACCGAAGAACAGCATTAAACATATAATCGTGATTACTACTAACATTCGAAACATCAGCAATAATCATTTAAATTATTTTGAGTTATACAGTATCTGCATTACTGGAACATCCAGTTTTAATCGTGTCCATCACTGGTACAAAAACAATGTCAGACAAAAAACGTGATTTCCTCTCAAGTAGTGTATGTTGTTGAAAGTAGTGGGTAGAAATCACTAGAAGAACGTGTAACATTCTCATTTGATGAATACATTTAAACTGTATTTGAATTAAAAATTATAACGGTGAAAAGCGTCCATTACTGGTGCGTTTACCTTACTTCACTCTGGAACATTTACGATGGCTCTGGTGGAGCGCTCATGGGGTCTTTCTTTTGAATCGGCTCGTGTCGTGGACAAACACTACGTGCATGAGTTTCTGCTTTTCCTCCTACTTTCTTTATTCCACCAATTAATTCTCCCGTCATCATCTGTTCGGCCTGAGCCAAAGATCCTTAAGGCCTTAAAATAAAATTCAAATTTAAATTCTAGAACATCTGATTTCAATTAAATTTGACGATGTCTGTCCAACTCTTATTTCAATTTCAACTGAAAATAAAGAAGGGGAGGAAAGAAATTGAAATACACTTGATCGTCGTAAATCTGACTTAAATAATGACACTAAAATCTTTATAGTCTTATTATGCCTTATCACGTTACAGTGTGTACACTGACCTTCTCATTCTACCAAGGTCAAGTGCACAGCTATGACGTTTATTATCTTTTTTTGACAGTGTTGACAAGTCGAAGAACAAAGATCATAGTTTGAATGAAACGCCCAAATATAAAAATATAAATATCAAAGACACCGAGAAATTTCAATGACGAAAAGAAAAATGAAATAGCTAACAAAATCAAATAAAATACTCATAAAAACACAAAACATGCAATTACAGAAATTTCTATTTATTGTTTTCCATCATAGCGTGACTGACGGTTCTGATGCGGGACAGGGGAGGACACATTTTGTAATCGTAAACTTAATCTTGAACTTGCAAAATTTACCTATCCTGCATGTAATTCACTCAAAGATATTCACGGTACTCAGATTTTTTTAACAAGAAAAGAAAGAAAAAACGTGATGACATCATCATGTGGTCATCATTACGGTTCGTTGAAGAATAGAAGAGGTTCAAAACCGTGCTCAATAGAACTTGACCTTCTGTGTTATATGTAATGTACCCTCTCACCTGTATTCTCGCTCGGTCAAAACAGTGCTTAGTTTTTATCACATGTAAACACATCACGTTAAGAATCTCTGGCACGCGCAAGAAGGAACAAGCTTGTTTTCTTCTTAAAAATAAAACATTCTTCTTTTTTTAAAAAAAAAATAAAAAAAAAAAAAAGTGTTTCTTTCTCCTTTTACACGTAAGAGTTCTACATTTATCATCCGATTTCAACAAATCTCACAGCATTAATAGAAAGTAAAAATATTGTTACCTTTTGGGTTCGCAAATTTCGGGAGGTGATTATTCGCATCAGAAAGTTGCTTTGAAGACATTTCTAGTAAACATGCGTACGGAGCTACGAGAGCTCGAAGTTACGGTCTGATCGTTACAAATCACGATATATCTCGATAAATAATGGTGGAGTGTGGTGTCGGTTTTTCAAATCGCCACCAAAGTAGACCCCATTTGAACACTATTGAACCATAATTCCTTGACAATGAAGAAAATAAGGGAAGGACGGTGAATGGCGAAAACCTAATATTCTAGCCAGTTTGCATAAAAACTACTCGACCAATTTAAAAAAACAAGATAGCTTACATAAACTTCAGACTCTGATCTACAATGTGGTTATTAACATTTGGAAATCGTTTCAAAACTAACCCTTCAGAAATTGAGTTTTAAAAAAGTATGTACTGTTTGTGATTGCCTTGCCTGGTCGGACAATGGCGAACAAAATTTCGCCACTATCTAATATTTATTAAATTACATTTTACAAATATTTCGCAGTGAGTGTTCGTTGTAATGACAAATTATATGATATACAAGCACAACCATATTTGATATTTGAACCCACTAAAATATCACGGAATTAAGGCTTGAATTCGTTCCTTCTTTTCAGCGATGGACTATTACAATAATTACATAAATATGGACGTTCCTTTTCCCACCCAATCAATCACCCATTAGATTCAGCATGAGTACAGCTCGGACAATTATCACCTCCACACTTATATAACAACACTCAGCTGCGCCCAAATTCATGCCCCACACCAAAAAAAAAAAAAAGACGTGTTCGCCATTTCCCACCTGCGACGACATTACAGAATCAAGTCATAAAACTCGTTCAGAAATGTAGAAGAACAAACACTGTTATATTAAAGTTTTTTTTATTTTAAAGGTTTATTCTTTTCATTTATCCAGTTCCTAAAGCTCTAGAACATAGAACATGGTCTTAATATTTAATTATTCAATTTTATAGTGAAATTGTGCGTAAACACATTCATTCCACTCGCTTCCACAGCTTGTTTCATAATGGTGGATCCATTTGTAGGGAGCAGCACTGAATCTTGCTGAATGTGGCAGCACCGGTACTAACCCTCTCAGGTAGCGCGGGAACTTTTAACTGGGAAGTCCGCCATTTGCCGCCTTTCTCCTACGTTACCTGACTATGCGGCACCCCATCAATCATAAACATTGCACAAATGGATGCATTGAGTACTACTACGATTATGATTTGCTAAGCTAACATCGCTCACGTTATTACTTGTGCAGTTATGACGTCATTTGTGACAATGTCGCTGTAACTTCGAGTGCCTATAGCTCCGTATGCATGTTTCGAAAAATGTCTTTAATGTTTTGATGTGAATAATTATCGGTACCTCCCGAAGTTTTTAGGTGTTATTAATTAACACCCTGTACATACGCAAAAATGTTCCTTTTCGTGGTAGTATAATGCCTAGTACACCCAGCACCCGCGGTCCAGTCGGTAACGTGACGGACTTTGGATCGTCAATGGAGAGCCATTCGGGTTTGGACCCTGCTGCGACCCATTCTGATTGATGTTTCCAGGGTTTTCCTTGTTTCGCCAGGCAAATGCCGGAATGGTACTGCAACTAGTGCTCTAGCTGCTGCCTTTCCCATATCTGAAGCGGAAGAGTGATCGTCAAGAGATGTCATCCCTTAGACTTAACGAGCTTAGTTACCAATCCAGGCAACATTTTTTTTAAAAAGGTAACACCCAACCGCCAACTCAGAGGTCCAACTTCGAGTCCTGGTTACGATAACGACCTATGAAGTTTTCAATAAATTTAATTTCTAATTTCATATTAGTTTGACTCTGTCAAAGCTTACAGATAACGTTCCTCGATAAGTATAGTTTAAAAAAACAAATGAAAGAGAAAGACCACTTAGTTGTTTAACGGAGGCATGGGAAACACTTGTAGCACATCTATTTTGAAAATCTGGGAATATCAGTCGGTCTCGAAACTAAAGGAATATACAGTATATTCATTAGCAAATTAGTTGCTATATTTTTATTCCTACAGGAGCTGTCCCTTCCGTAAATATCTTTGGTGTCAACGTCACCCATTAACTTATAATTCACTTGCAAGGGAACAACAACTTCCTCCTGGCTGCAATCACCTCCTAGCCTTGTGACCTGTTCATTGATGGTTTAAAGTTTCCAGCCCACTGACACCAACAGCGTGATACTTAGTCATTTCCTTGAAGTTCATCAATTACACCTTACATCATAGTCGGTGCTGTTGGCAACAAAGTTGATGTTTTAGAGAGAGCATTGACTATTGGTTAATAACCTCGGTGAATGAGTAATTATAAAGGTTGTTAAAATGAGAGAGAAGAAGCGAATGTTTCCATGAATCTCTGGTAGCAGGTTTTGCAGTGGTATTTCCAGTTCTGCATAAGAAGATAACATCACAGGAACAAAATGGATCTGAAGGGAGTAGCTGCATGCACGAAGGAAAAAACTTGACAACCTAAGACAAGGATATCTTACTTCAACTCATTCGAAATAATAGGGAATGATTGTTTCTTACTTTTGGATATAATAATCAAGAAAGAAAGAGATATCAAATCATACTCGGAAGACGAAATCGTGAAATACACAGATATCTCTGATAAATTGCGAACTGCTTCTCCTGGTATATATCTGAATCTGAAAAGGAATAGACCTACGCGTATTATCTACTACAAAGGGCCCAATTTTAATAAAAATCGGTATGCAGAGAGGTATGTATATATAGTAGCGTGTGGCTTTACGGTTCACATTCGATATTCAAGATGACTGCTAAGATTATCATCAAAGTCCGTCAGCTACCTCCGTTACCAACACGACAATATTGAAGCAAATTCGAGATGTTTTTGTGGGTGATTTCATTACTTTTCCACGACTGTAATACTTACTGCTTTCTCTGTGGTAATAAATATCATTTACTTTCTTTATGTAATAATTACTTCTTTATAGTAATGCCATTACTTTTTCCTACACTGTGAAAAATTTTCCGAAACTTTCCTGAAAAAAATTAGGTGACCATTGCTATCTGGGGATTTCCTGTAACCTGAATAATATAAACCACTCACCAGTCGGCTTTCAGAGATAGTAATAGTAAGAGCAAAAATGAAAAAAAAATAATCTGAAGCGAGATTTTAACGCGGGTTGTTCTGTTAGAAGTCTAGCGCTTTACTGACTGGACTAAATTGCCAGCCATAAGAAAACACTACATCAAAACAGTATAGAGTATTAGAAGTGGGTTGGATGAACCCCAAAGACACAAAATAAGTTGCTCCAATAATGTACGTGACATTTTAATTAGGCCCTACTTTTCTATTTGTCAATCAGAGATCAGAATCCCCATTCACTGAAAGTATTTCGCCTTTTGTGCTAAAATACGTGATTAAAATGGCGGTAGCAAACACTTCATCACAACTGCTTATTTAGTTTACGTTAACAATCGTTTTCTCTTTCTGCGCATCTGCACAAAGAACTGAAAACTGTAAATATCCATCTCATCATACGAAAAGTCTGCGGATTCCTAGACTTCAATAATACAACATGAAACATTAAAAAAAAAAGAAAATCTGTGGAAATTTAATGGGAAGTCCTAGCAACTTTTATTATTTTTTAACAGTGTATATTGTAATATAATTATTTCTTCGTCTATGGCGATAAATATTTTTCTCTGTATAGTAATATCTCTTGACACGTTACCTCATATTCCGACATCATTCTTGCCTCAAGATATCTACAGACAGACTTAGAATAGTACGATTGCCAACTGATCGTTTTCCATTTTCCTTGAAACTGTGTATGAGTCGCCGTGCCTCAGACGGTAGCGCATCGGACTACAAATTGGACGACCGGGAAGATTGAGACTTTTCTTGCAGTGTTCCCATGCCTGGTGCTCTGAGATGGTCTCAACCTCCTATCCAATTGAGTACCAAAGTGTCCTTCCTACTCCTGGGCATATTGGCAAAGGTAAAGGCGGTCGAGCGTGGGACGGACTATTCCACATTACTTTGTATCGTAGGTCGAGAATATGTGGAACGCTACCTCCACACACCTCATGCGCTGTTCGTGTCGCGCGTGTATCGCAAAGGATAGCTTTTTACCATGAGACTGTGTATCCCCTGGTGTAGTTAATCCATGTCAATACTTAAGAAGTTGCTATTCAAATAAAACTGTTGCTCACCAAACTCACATTTCAAAGCGAAGCCCTGTATTCAGCTACCAAGAAGGAAGCTTTATCAAATGACATCACATGTTAGCCTGTGCGCCCTGCACTCTACCGTCAGAGGCAAACTCGAACCTGTTCGGTTTCCAACGTAACAGTAGATACCTTTGTCCTTAGAAGCTTCGTGGACGATTAAAAGGACGACAATCGCAAATCAAACAAAAAGAAAAGACACGAATATTTGCGACAAATCATGAAGAAGAACGAACGATTAACCGCATTTGACATTTGTATCACGCATCCACTCAAGAATGGCACCGTCCCAGTTGGGTTGGATGACAAGTCTATTTCAATCATTACTGTATTTGATTCAGGTTGAAGGGCCGTCAGGAAACGCCAAGAGGAAATAAATAAGTAAGAAAAAGAAATAAACTAGGCAAGAAAGTAAATAAGGAAGAAAAATAAGGAAAATAAATATATAAAATAAAGTATGAAGAATGAAATTAAGGACAGAATTTAAGAAAAATGAAATTAAGTAAGTAGAAGGAATGAAAATAAAGAAACAAAGGAAGGAAGTGAGGAAGAAAGAGATTAATGATTCAGAGAAGAGAGAAAGCAATAAGTAAATAAGAAAGAAAACAAAAATCAAAGATAGTAAGGAAGGGAGGAAATGGAAAGTAGAAAAAAAAGTAACGAAACGAAAAAAGACAATTAAATGACAAAAAGAAATGCAAAGTAAGTGAGGATGAAAGGAAGCAAGATATAAAGTAATCACTCCAAAAGGAAAGCAAGCACAAAGTAAGTAAGAAAGCAAAAACAGTAAGGAAGGAAACAAAACAAAAGTAGAAAGAAAGTAACTAAAAAAAAAATGAAAAAAAAAAAACAAAATGAATTGAAAAGAAAATAAGTAAAAAAGAAAGAAAGAAAATAAGTAAC
>JAGDQP010008289.1:0-11831 GCA_022664845.1 Lepisma saccharinum | reverse complement strand
CAGAATATTCCGGAATCTAAAAAATCCGAATTCCGATATTGATTTCCCACTTCCAAACACTCCTCATTGGTAGTCCAATATTTAACCAGTAGAAATCAATTATATGACCGAATCATTTCAATTAATGAATAAGTTTTCTACAAACTATCTGTTTGAAATACGCTGCTTTTCCCAAGAAGACTGTCGTGGGTCGTCGGATCGATCCCAGCTCATGCCATGCCACATTATGGTGAACAGACATTGTGTGCGTGTGTTTTCTAGGGGTTCTGCCACTTCCTCCCATTTTCTGCACTCCACCAATTATCCATCCCATTATCATCCATCCGCTCTGAGCCAAAGTTGCCTTGAGACCTTAAAAGTTCAATTCGATTCAAGAAGACTGATTCTTAAAATCATTATTTTTATCAAGAGAACACAGAATTAATATTAACGTCTAAGAGATATGCGTACCAAACGGTTGTGCCTCCGTTGGTAGAACGATGGCTTCGTATTCGGGACGTCCTTGGTTCGATACTAGCAGTCGACTACCCTAGACGACTGTGTTTTAAATGGAGTTGTCCTTACGAATGCATGGATGGTACCTTCACCTTAAACCCTGGCCGACATCTTCCCGAATCCTTTTCCCTTCCCCTATCCCGACCTGAGCCTTAGATGCTTTAAGACCATAAATAAAATCCAAATTTAAATCAAATAGATATCTGACAAGAACATTTTCTTTTTTTTATCCGAGTTCATGTTCTGTTTATTGTAACGAGCCTTCTTACTTAACTTCATTTCTATTCGTAGGTTGGCAGAAGGTAACAGCTTGGATGCGTTTTCCATCTAGAATTTCACAGTGGAGATATTTGTTGGCGACGGTATGTTTAATTAAGATCGCTTCCTAATATCGTGGGTGGTACACCAATTGAAGGTCAAATCTGAAGGCGGGTACATACCTTCAGCTTTTGCTTTCTCATTCAAACATACAATGGAGGCAAGACAATTTTTTTGTTTTGTCATTACAGAGAAAGAGGGAAACGAAACCAGATAGAGACCCCTTCCATTTGATATTTGCTCCTCTCTCTTTCAGAGTTGCCAGGTGCCCGGAAGAAAAAATACCGGATAGAAATATACAGGGTGTATGAAAAGTCACTAAAGACTTCAATGTACCTTCAGTGATTATGGTAGACTCTCCTAATATGGGAAGTCACCTTCCCAAATTCACGAACACACACCCATCATTATTTTTTTACGGTAAAAAATCGATATAAACCCTGCAAAACGCTAGTTACATCCTTCCAATTTTGACTTTACACCCTTCTACAAACTAAAAACCCTAGCAGAATCCCTGCGTACATTTACAATATGTTTGCACTTGCGAGATATGAACACAGGTTGTTCAGTTCGAAGTTTAACGTCGTAAGGACTGGACTGAACTACCAGTCATAGGAAAACACTAGATCAAAACAGTATAGAGTCAGAAGCGCATTGCGTGAACGCCGAAGACAAACTAAGTTTCTTCCACGACGTAAGCCACAATTTAATCATTGTTATATTTGTCAATTAGGGATCTGTATCCCCATTCACTGAGAACATTTACCAATTCTGCTAAAATACGTGATCAAAATGAAGGCAGCAAATTCTTGATCAGCATTGCATACACGATTACAATAAGAAACAAGCTTTTTCATTGCGCATATGTGTGCAAAGGACTGAAAACTGTAAATATCCACCTCAACATACGAGAAGTGTCGTGAGGTTTCCTAGATTTAAAAGGAACAAAATGAAAATACTAATAGCTTTACTGGGAACTCCTAGGAACGTATAGAAATGTTTTAACAGTGCAGTAACATTACAGGATTTTTGCTTTTGTTCATTAATAGACGCTTTTCCTCTTATTTCAAATTTGAAAACATTTTGGTCTATCGCGTAAGTTTATATGCAAATTCCATAATTATATTTACGATATTCTGTAACAATATTGATTACACGCACTTTGTAATTTTAGTTATCAATACTAGTTGTTCTATTTTCAATACTCAATAACAATGTTTGCTTGAATTTCACAGTATAAATAGCAAAAAGAGCATTTTTATGTGTTCCCAAATCCACAAATGAAAAACAAAGGATTTGAAAACTTGTAAATCCAATTAATAAATAAAAGGGTTTAAGCTTTGCTTATTTTCCCTGACAACGGAGAAGGGGGATCAGAACAATGCTTACGTAAGATTGTCTTAATAGCACATTAGCGTATATTTAAAGATCTAAACATTTTTCGGACTGCGAAATAACGATAAGAAATTTGGCGACTTACGTAATCACAACGGAAGGGGATTTGTTTATTTTACTTGAAGGGGGAGCGGGTCTATAATGGCTAATACTATGCTTACCTAATATTTGAACGACCTCACCGAGCCGCCATAGCTCAGTGGTAGAGCGTTGGCGTAGCATTCGAGAGGTCGTGGGTTCGTTCCCAGCGGCTAACCATCCTGACTGAGATTTTTCCAGGATTTTTCCTCAGTCACACCAGGTAAATGTCGAGATGACCGACAGCTTTCCGAGTCCTTTCCCTCCCCTGTCCCTACCTGAGCCTTAGGTGACTAAAGGCCATAAATAATAATAATAATACAACTTGAACAATCCCATAAACAAATTCAAAATTCAAACTCAATTTCGACCAGTCTGAAAAATAAGACACCACTAATGTTCAAAAAGGCCGCCAACAACCAAATTTAGAAGTTCGGTAACCAACTTAACAAAAATATAGGCCAATCCGTTCCATCTGGCAACCCCTATGTTGCTATAAAGTTAAGTGCTGGGAATTCTGTTCTGTTGGTCACGACTGCCGAGCGGGTGCCTGGGCGTGTCTTTCGATTGGAGCAAAGCGGTCCTCGCACTCACAGGAAACGAAGGCAAAAACACTACAACTGCGATTAACATGAAGGAGAAACAAGAAGAAAATAACTACATGAAAGAATTATAATCAGGAATACAATGAGTTTTCTTTCTTTTCTTTTTTTTTTTTAAAAAAAAAGGCAAAAGACAGTAACTGCGACAAGGTCTTTCTATAAGCATTGGAACACAATGACCAAGGGCAAAAAAATGGAGGGGAGACAAAAAAAAATAGATGGAATCTTGTTATCTCGACCCTTTTCCTCGCAACAACAACAATCACAACACTTTCACTAAAAGGGCCACATTCCCTCGTTCTCAACCAGGAAGCTATTATCATTCATTCGACAATGAGATCAAGAGATTTCTTCTGAAACGACAGGTGGAGCAGTCGGTGCTGGAATTTTTTGACCTGACACTAACGGAATTGGAGGGAGGAAGTGATATCAAAAGTATGCAATAATAATGTAAGAACAATTTTATGTATTTGAAATAAGTAGATGTCCTTTGAATGGAAAGGTGTTGTTGCAAGTTGTATTGAATTATTTCTTGAGTTGATGTGTTCCGAAGACATAGTTCTATTTCAAATGTTCATAAGAGCACAAAAAAAGCACAATACAAATCTAATCAAAGTAATATCCCAATGAATATACTTACGAATCTAGAACAAAATTTCCCCCTGGACAAAGTCCCTCCTACAGCACGCATAGGACTAAATCTCCTCTGCGGAAAAAAATCTTGCCGGACAGTACAAATCCCCCACAGTACAAAATGTCTCCTAGAAATAAATTCCTTGGAGAAGTAGGCCCTATAATTAAAAAAAGACCCCCATGGAAATGAAGCAAAAGATATCAAATTATGTAGAGGCATTATTAATTGGGCAGTAGTGCGAAGAGCATAGTTACAGTAGAAGTCCGATAGTCCGTCACGTTCGGGACCGGACCGGTGCCGGATTACCGAAAATGCGGGACTATGGGGCGGTACCTCTTACTACTGGTATAGGCTAAGTCGTACAGCGAAAACAATGAACTGAACCTGTGTGTGGTGACAGCCGAGTAAAGTCCGAACGCTTCCGATTGATTCCGAACAATGCCGATTGCGTTTGACAGTAGCAGACGCGTAGTGGACACTTCCGAGTGGTTCCGAACCGCGCCAAGGGCTTTAAGAGTCGTTCACAAGCGTTTACAGGAAAAAAAAAACTGGGATGATGAAGGATAATCCGGCGTTCCGGACTGTTGAATGCCGGTCTATCGGACTTCTACTGTATAACAAAATGTTTGATCAAAAAACAATTTTACTTGAATGTTGTTACATATATAAGTACTTCAACCATCTAAACGTCATCTGTTACAAGCAATCGTAAGGGTAGACTAATGTAGGACTATTAATTATTATTATTATTATTAATAATAATAATATATTAAGATTGGACTAACATATTAAAGTTTTAACGCATTGGTTTTCAAATTTGTCCTTGTGAATTTCCAAATATTTCTAATTTTACTTAAAAATCAGGACAAATATAGGTAATTAAAATCAAATGGTTAACAATATCAGGTGGGGAACATCCAATTAACCTCCTAGTTTTGTTGTTCCATCTTTTACAAATATTGTTGTTGTGGCTTTCTCATGTTACTCCAACAGGTGCGGTTATGCGTGCGCATGAATTCCACCCCACCCGCAACTCTTTCGGTGATAACCCCGCTTTAGACATCATGATTGTCTAAAGAAGTGACGTTCACTTCCGAAAGTCCTGGAGAAAATTCATCTGTTTTTACACAGTTTAAGATAGGGCTCACAGGCTAAAATTGACCAAAAGATCATAAGGTCTGTCCTAAGACACTGATGCAGTTTTAAACTTTTCTTCCCTTGAAAAAGTATTACAGATCCTTGTGCACAGAATGGCATACAGAAAATATAAATTAAAGCACATTCCACGGATTTCATTTAATATTAACGTACCCTTAAATTACAACACAAAGCTTCTCTTAGATCTCTACCCATGACTAAACTTCGTTACAGAGAGCAAGACATGACACAGAGAGTGGATTCACAATAGATGGCATGCCGTGAAGGTTAAAATGCTAAGACACAGACCTCGTCGTAGCTTCGAAAGAGAACAGACTTTTCGGTGACAGGTCTCGTAAGAATTATCACCAAATAACATTTCCTTACCCCACTGTAGTTGTTAGTGCTGAAACATAGCTTGATGTTACCCAAGATAGAATCCAATGGTGAACGTTTGGTTTGTTACTACGGCGATGAACTTGCGAGTTCCGTAAGCTATAGAGTAAGGTTGTTAGTTACTGCGAGTTCCGTAAGCTATAAAGCAGCGTTTCTCAACCTTTTTCATGCCACGACCCCCTTGTACCGTGCCTCCTGCCCGGCGACCCCCAAAAATAATTATCTTGTTTGTAATAAGCGGTTTTGTTTAATTTTGTATTAAATAGTCAATATTTTATTTTGTATTTTTATATATATATATATATATCACAGCCATATTCAATCCACTATTGGATGAGGCCTCTCCCCGAAGGGAGGAGATTTGGTGTACTGCTCCCACTCTGACCAGACGGATTGGGAGAGGAGAGCCTAAGCTCTCACTGTGATAGCCACTATCTTTTATTCGTAGCAGCTCCCCAATTACATCACGATGCTGGGTGGGCACAGTTCCAGACCCACACGCCTTGGAAAAAATCCTTGGCAGAGACCTCTCAATGAGTAGTTAGACACGCTAAAGACTAGGCCAACGGGGGTGGTCATAAATATTGACATTGTGAAAACAATTTTCCTAAAATAAATTTCAATACCCCCCCCTTTTGGGGATTAAAACTAAAAAATTTGTAAGTTGTAATTTCCTTTATTTCAGCAAGTGAGGTTCAGCTAATAGCTATTCTTCCACCTAACCCTTGTTGTATCATACAATGTACTAATAAAAAACACACACAAATAGAAAAGACAAAACAAAAAAAGTACATGAAAAGTGCCATATTTACGAAATATAAAACCATATTAACGTTAAATTTCACTAATAGAAAAGCATAGTCTTTGCTGATTAAGTAAATATGCACTTTAAACAGTTTTAAATTCACTAAACCCTTTTTGCACATGTAATTTTTGAATATTGCTTATGGGGAAAATCCATGTAAATTCAGAAGATCACTTTTCCTTGTCTAATTTTATTAATTTAGTACCAAGAAAGTAACTCAGACGCTCATTTCTGTCTATAAAATATTGTAGCATCTCTCGATCTCGATCTACTTAGCTTTTTAGTTTGAAGCACTCATGTGGGGCGGTTCAAATTATTTTCACAGTATCGAAAGTGGGTTTTGGGAGCAATTGTAGAAAATTTCATGAAAATATCTGGAAAAGTTTCGCTTTTACCGGTCTGTTTCTCAGATACACGAATTAATAAGGAGTATGCCATGCATATTTAAAACGTGGTATTTAGGACAATGATGAGTACCTAACTTTTGACTTAAAATGACTCGATAAAGTGTATCACAAAAATTGAACTGGACAATTTGAAAATTGTTAAATCAAAATAGGCTCAGATTTCGCGCTAACCTAGTAAACTTGTGTAATCTTTCGTAACGCTTTAAATATGTTTGTCTTTTTTTAAATTTTTTTTTGTAATATTTGTTATCATTTGAAAACACGCCAGTTGATTTGCTGTATTTGGTAATAAATATCCTAGTTATATTATAGAAAAAACTATTCAACAATACCTTCTGTGAAATTTATTGGTTTCAGCCTACAAAACCCTAGTCAAATGTATTTTTTCAACTCCTCTCGCGAATCCCCTTGTACACAACCCACGACCCCCTTGTGAGTCGCGACCACCATGTTGAGAAACCCTGCTAGAGAGTAAGTTTGTTAGTTACTATTTGGTACAGTTTTAGAAGGTCCTTTTTTACAGAAGTACATTTTATTATTTTTTAAAATAAAAGAGTGTTCGCATATAACTCTTTAATAACATCAACTTATTGTAGTGTTGAACATTTTTACTTTACACTTGTAATTATTGAATTCTACAGTTTGAGAAACTCAGTTCACTATCGTAGCCATATGATAAAGTAGTTCTACTTTAAACGCCAAGATATTAATGCATCTCTATGATTACACTTTAGTAAAACAAGTTTTGAAATGTCTTATACAACTTTCCTCTTTTCACTAGACAGATTAAAAATATTGTACTAAGAAATTCTGTTTCATTATTTGCACAAGAGTAGGAGAGCATGTGAGTATGTCATCCAATAGCTGTTTAAAAAAAATATTACGAGATGTAGGATTATAAGAGAAAAAAACCAGTTCTCTCTGAAACCTCCGCCTTCGGATTAGCAAGAAATACAAGAACATCTGAACAGATGAGAAATTTGCATGGACGAAAGCCAAATTGTGTAGGACTACAATTGTCCTTCTTTCTCCTTTTTCCATCGTTCAGTGTCTTTGGATGTGAAAAGTAGGTCTTCGGTTGGTTTCCGTGTGGATTCAAGCGTGGAACTTGTGAATGTGCTTGATATAAGATTAGGGAACACTTTCAAAAATGTCAATTTCAAAATTTCACCTTCTCCGCTGCTAATAAGAATTACACAATAACCCTTTTTAGAATAAACATTTTTTTTAAACATGCGGAAAAAAAAGGAAAATAATTATGAAGATCAGATGAAAGTGTCCCACCCTGATTTAATTCTTTAGACAGTTTATAAGAATCATAAAACAAGAATTAAAGTTTTGCAGCCATATTCAGAAATGTTTTTTGAAGTGACTTGTGCTGTACTAACGAGTGGCAAACCATGCTAATCCGTTGTTAGTCACTCTTTACTACAGCTTACGCAAAAAATGCTTCTTAATTCGGGCGTTGGAGTTTGGTCGCTGGTAGAAGTGCGTTTTTATATTTTGAATGGGGCCTATAAATGTGACATGTCTGTACAAGAAACTAAGGAATGCATTTTGAAAACTAAAGAGCATATTATTGCAAGAACATAAGTTAATTCAAGGAAATTCAACAATATAAGGAATAATAAAACACGATATGACAGAAGAAGAAAAGGAGGTAAAAGAGGGGGGAAAATCACTGATCTAAAAGCGAACCTGGACTGATCGATGTCATTAAAAGTTTACTGAATATATGAAGCCAGGGAGCGGAAATAGCTCATCTCGATCGTCCATTTCCAGTCTACTTGTAAATCAATATGAAACAAATTTTAATTCCTAACTCAGTTTTTACGCTTCTTAACACTGTGCGGTCCGTTTTTTCATTTATGCATTAACATTTACGCAAAAACGTAAATATTATAAACAGCATACACTATTATATACACAGTACCGTGCATGCAGAACTCAAGAATTAAGTCAAATAAAAAAAAAAGTGCTGCACAGCGATATCAAGCGTAAAAATTCAGAGTTAGAACCTAAAATTTGGTAAATATTCGCTAAAACTGGAAGTGGACAATCGATGATAAATGTTTCCTCTCGCGTCTATCTGTCAGCACTAGTCGATCACTCCAGTATGGTTACCCAAAACTCCATGTGGAAAAAATAAGCGAAAAAATAAATGATAGAAATGAATTAAATTGAGCTATCGGATTCAATGATATGAAATTTTACGTATTTGGTTTGTTGTTCTTGTAAATATTGTATACAAGAGAATAATTCTGAATTATTGATATCTTCCGAATATTTCTGGTTGAGGTTAATTTTTTGATTCATTGATGTCTACAAAAAAATTAGTCTTACTGTAGTTTGACTTTACTTGTGTTCCTATGTTGCTGCGCCTATCCTTGTCTCACCTTTAAATTAGACATTTATCTATTGTGTGCACTTTACAACAAGAGTAAGGGAAGGTCTGTCAACGACGAACACCGAAGCTTCTAACAAGATTAGAAAAAAAATATTTGGCAAATTTAGAAAAGAAGACAGCTAAAATAAACTTCGGGTTCTGCTCTGCAATGTGATTGTTAACATTTGGAAATTGTTTCAAAACTAATCTCTAAAAAATGAATTTTTTAAAAAGGTCTGTGGCATTCATAATTGACAGACCCAGTCGGACAATGGCGAACAGTATTTCCTCACTATCTAATAAGTATTAAATTACATTTTACAAAAATTCCAATGGGTATTGTAAAGATAAGTTATATGATATACAAGTACAAGTTTATTTGATACTTGAACACATAAAAATATCAGGGAATTAAGGTTTGAGTTCTTTCCTACTTTTCAATAATGGACCTAAGGATATCCTATGGACACTTCTTTTCCCACCCAATAAGCCACTACATTCAGCGTGTATCCAGTTTGAGCAATTGTCACCTTTACACTTAAATCACAACACTCGACTGCACCCAAATTCACCGCACCCACTACAGATAGATGCGTTCGCCATTTCCCTCCTGGGACGCCATTACAGAATCAAGCCATAAAACTTGTCCAAAACCGTGGAACAAACACTACAATGATAAAGGTTTACTCTTTTCATCTATTCAGTTCATAATGCCGCCTTTGTCACATTCTCATGTTAGGGTAACATTGCAATGATGTTAAGTATGCGCAACAAAATCAACCACTACTAGTGCATCAACAGTTGCACTTAACCCATTGTTATCCTTATGTTAGAGCTGTATCTCTACTATGGATTCGAGATCTTTACCCATTAACTTTATATGTCAAGAGAATATTACAATACATAACATTTGCGCGCGTACTACAGAAAACGTATTTTTTTAAAAAACTTACGTCATGACCCGGGTTCGAACCACGAGTCTTTCGCATGGTAAGCTAACCAGTTACTCCACGACGGCTCTGCATAAGAATTGTTACAATAATTCTTCTACTACCATCTGCATGTCAGACTTTACTTATGATGTCACTCATTAATTATCATTTACGCCCTCCATATTGGACGGAAGTTCTAGAAAATATAATTAATGGGAGTTTTGCTATGTACAAAACAGGCCTTGACCCTCTGCCTTCCAACATCCTCTCCCCAACCCTATTCTGGTCTGAGCCTCAAATGCCTAAAGACCTTAAAATAAATTCAAATATATAAAGCTTGGCTATGATCTGAATTTTTGACATCTGAATGTTTGCGTGTAAACTTCGACTATTCATCAAATATGGCGACCTTTGTGATTCGTATCACAGACTCAAGAATGCTGAAGGAAACGTTACAAAAGCTCCTCTTCTGATACCTATTTGAAACCTAGAAAAAGTTATCAACCTTATATTTACGTTATCGGTGGAGATAACAAGACATAGATAGAGCCCTGAGTATTTTCGAACTGTGTCACCGAGTGACAATACCTATACCAAGTACACCAGTGCGGAGCGCCACTAACAATATTGCAATATCTAACGGGAAACATCATAAGTAAAACTGAAATTGCGAATTTCAATAAAATTAAGGATAGTTACAAATTTCGGATGACCTTCAACACATGAGTACCGTTCAGCCAGTGGGCTCGCGCTTCCCCAAGAAGACAACGGCGATGCACAGTTTGGGAACTTCTCCTGTAGTGTAATGATGTTTTTATCTTTTTTTTTTCGTTTGTGATCTTGATATATGTTAATAGTTTTTTTTTATCAGGTTCATTGGTCTTTCAGCCTAATAAAGTCGTTGCGATATTCAAATGAAGTACTGTCCTCAGGCTTACTGCGTTTCTTTACATGAAGTAAAAAAAAAACAATTAAAAAGTAACAAATGAACAGCGTAGCAATGAAAAATAGTGTCAATGCCTTAACCAACACGTTCTTTTTTCCTGAATGCGGAAGATGTTTTTATCTTTATCGTTTCCTTCCTCGATGAATACATTTGACGGTTGAACAGAAGTGACATGATGTGCGTTACATTCTTGTTTAGCTGCTTATTTTATTAGAATTGTTTTTTTTTTGTTTTTTTTTATCCTGACCCGTGATTTCTTATACAAAAAGTGTAAGAATATTTAAATACTAGTTTTGTTCAAAACAAGATCCTTCAAGAAGAACTACCGAACAGCCGTGGCTCAGTAACTCGAGAGGCCGACCATCCTCACTGAGGTTTTCCCAGGATTCTCCCTTAGTCGCACAAGGCAATTACCTTCAACTTACGCCTTGTCCGACACCAGTGTTGTCATGTTTCCGTCGCAATATTTCCCTCCAAATACCGAAACTTTTCCCGATTTTTGTCAAACTTTTCCAGACTCCAAGTTTTCTTTAAAAATTAATGGATTTTTTTTAATGTGCCAAAAAGATGCAACAAAATTTCCTGATTTTTATTTTTTTCCCTTTCACCTCCCCCTCCCAGATTTTCCCGTTTTCCGGGAAATTTTCCTCCACCTGACCACACTGTCCCTTCCCGCAGCCTTTCCCCTTCCCTATCCCCGCCTGAGCCTTTGATGCCTAAAGGCCATAAAGAAAAAAATAAATTCAATAAGAACTATATTAGATGTAACGTATAAATCTTTACCCCAAAAAAATTTCATTTAGTTTTCGAGGAATTGAAGGACTTTTTTCAATAATACAATATTTTATTTATTTACGATTAATATTCAAATACAGCGAATGGCGACCATTTTATATTAAAAAAAACATTAACAAAAATATAATTAAGATGTACAACAACGTCAAGCTGACAAGTATTTATACATACAATATGTTTATCTGAGCTCTGAAGGTGTTCTTAGAAACAAAATTATCAAATGTTTTTGGAAGACGCTGTAGGCATTCGGTTTATACGTTATCTTGAGAACCAAGTTTTTGTAGGTCTTTGCTTAGAAGAGGGTAAGATTTCGTGTTGGTCTTACAGGTACGTGGAAGGGTTTCGCATTGAGTAAAATACTTTCGTCATATCTTCATTGGAGAATGCGCGTAATTTAGATACTCTGTCTCGAATTATAGCAAAAAATAAATTTATAATTGAATCGGCTTGAGAGGTACTAGTTGAAAAAATTAGTCTTATCATCACCAGATGCATTTACAGTCTA
>JAGDQP010008288.1:33218-63638 GCA_022664845.1 Lepisma saccharinum | reverse complement strand
TGTTTTGATATAGATTTTAAGTTAATTGTTTTGTTTTCCATTTGTGTGAGAAATATGTAAGTACAGGAGTGCTTGATCATTTTTCATAAAACTTCAAAACTGATAAATATTGATTAAAAGCATCTTATTATGTATGTGGGTGTATAGGATAAATCCTCCATATTTACATATGTTACTTATCCCATATTGTGTTCCCATGTATTGAACTTTCATTATTTCACACTAACTGCTTAACATACCCTTTAGTTAATTCTATGAGATGCGCGTCCAAACAAGTCGCTCGTAATTATTAATTCTGTTTTTCTTTTAAATCTACAATTGCTCAATAAAGCATCATGGCATCAGTCACAGCTATAAATTTAACTTAAGTATGCCAGATACCTGACTTAAATTCTTGCACTTAAGTGTGATACACTTTTAGACTTAAGATTATTCTTGCAACAGTGATTTCGCATTTTTGTCTCAAATGTCTGACTTAAGTTAGATTTTACACTTAAGTATTTTCTTGCAACCTAGCCCAGGGGTGGGAGGGGCCAGAGTGGCTTTAAAAAGGAAGAGGACTGGCCTATGTCTATAGTTAATGTAAATGAGGAAGCAGTGAATTTTGAGAAGAGAAGTTTAGCTGTCTCTTTGTTCGATGGCAGTGAAGAGGATCCTTGGTACTGTGTTTATTTCTCGAAATATTTGAAGGTTCTGCGAATGGTCGCTTGGATCAGAAGATTTGCTACCAATGCAAAGAAGCCAAAACAGAGGATTCGCGGGTAACTGACCGCCACTGAAGTTAATGAAGCAGAAAGGCTTCTCGTCAGAGCAGTACAGGAAGAGCGCTTTTCGGAGGATAGGAAAACTGAAGTCAAATCTTTGACCGTTTTCCAAGACGAGGAAGGGGTGCTGAGGCTGAAAACGAAGTTAACGGAGCGCCAGGATGACGCTAGTTTCGAGTTTCCAATGCTACTGCCTAGTAAACATAAGTTAGTTGATTTGCTGATTGCTGAAAGACATCGTGTTCTGGACCATGCCGGTGTGAGCGCGGTGTCAACTTCTCTGAGGGAGAAGAACAGTGAAGAGAGTCATTTCCCAGTGTGTTATATGTAAGCGACACGAGAAGGGAGGAACACAAAGAATTGCCGCGCCGTTACCTGAGGACAGAGTGAGAGAAGCCTCGATTTTCGAAGTAACTGGAGTGGACGTATGACGCTGAGGGATGGTGCAAAGGTTTGGATCCTTCTGTTCACCTGCGCAGTATTCAGAGCCGTCCATCTTGAGCTGATAATTTCTTTGTCCACTAAAGGTTTCTTGCTTGGTCTTAGGAGATTCGTCGCACGAAGAGGCCGTCCAAAATTTGTGTTTAGTGACCACGGGACAAATTTCGCAGGTGCAAACAATGTTCTTAGTAATTTGGACTGAGACGAAATTCAGAGGGAAACGTCAGTGCACATATTTCAATGGAAGTTTTACCCTCCTACTGCAGCATGGTGGGGTGGTTTCTGGGAAACAATGATACAAATTGTTAAATGATTGTTAAGAAGAGTTCTGGGACGCGCATCTTTACGTTATGAGGAGCTGAGGACCATTCTGTGTGATTGTGAGGCAACGGTGAACTCAAGACCCTTTACGTATGTCACAGACGATGCACACGATCTCGTTGCCATTACGCCATCTATGTTCTTACAAGATCTGAAAAATGTAGTTGTGCCCGATTTGGACCGTACTTTCTTCAACAAAAGGTTACGATATCAGCAAAAGTTGAGGGAGGGTCTAAGAAGACGGTTCAGGAGCGAGTATTGATACAACGGCGTGAGAAGTCTGGAAATTATCAAGTGCTTCAGAGGGGTGATGTGGTGTTGTTGGAGTCAGAGGGTTGTAAGCGCATTGCCTGGCCACTAGTTAAAGTGATTGATATTTATCCTGGACGAGATGGTCATTGCAATGTTGTTCGGCTGAAAACATCTGGTGGAGAGATTATTCGACCCATTCAGAGAGTGTTCCCTCTGGAGGTATCTTCTGTCGAGGAGTCATCGGTTCCAAAGGGAGAGAAAAATGAAGAGTTGGAGAAGGGAAACAGTAAAAAGGTCATAATAAAAACTGTGACTGCTCGAAGTGGACGACAAGTGAAAATTCCTCTAAGACTGCTAGAAGACTGAACTGTGATGCGTAATGTAGTTTGATTAATAAGAACATTAATCAAAGGTGGGAGGATGTTGAGTACGGGGAGAGAGATAAAAAACAGAATCGTTCTTCTTTTGCTTTTCGTGTTTTTTTTCTTGTATGAGGTTCGTTATGTAGATTGTAGATGTATTAAGACATAAAGTTCTGATTAAAACGTAGTAGTGCAATTTGCCTGTGTAGTTTATTTTGCAAGGGTAAACACTAAAGGTTTTAGTGTATTACCAACATAGGGTACCTACTTTGAATCAGGAACTATTGAACCCTCAATAGTTCCATGTACGAAATGACACATAAGATATCGTTTTTTTAATGTTATTTTTGATCTTTCCATCGTTAAAAACATATGCTACGATATATTGCTGTATATCTTACGAATCAGAAATACTATGTTGAATGTTCCAAATACCCAATCATATGGTTGCTATATGCTTGTTAATGCCATATTAACAAAAACAATATGCGAACGCAAAGATAGTTTAACTAGAAGAACAATGGAAATTACTTTCGTTTTCTGTTCATAACAGACAACGTTAAAGATTTTCGCTCAATATTTTTGTTATTGTTCATAACTAGTAAGCACTTTTGGCTTAGCAGCTTAAACAATCCTTGACGACTTAGGGCTGATTTTTGTTAAAGCTTACCAATTGAATACGTGTTATTTTGCGTGTTTTATTGTCAGGAAATTGTAACGTGGATTTTAATTGGCTATTCCCCCAAATCGCAAAGAAAGAAAGAAACGCAAGCTTTCACGAAAATCAGCCCTTAGAATGTATTGCGTTGTACAGAAATTCATTTAGCGACTTTTAATACTGTACCTAGATATTTTTCACCTTACTAGTTGGCAACAATAGTAAATTCTGAACAACTGTTTGTTCAAAGTATCAAAGTGCAAGGTCATATATTAATATTTGAAAAAAGAAGTGTTTTTGCAGGAACTTTTACTTTGTAAACAGCGCGAGGAACTTAAACAGTTTGTTAGAGAAAATAAATTAATAGCCAGAATGGCAAGCGCTGAAGGAGACAATTTATTATTATCGCAGGTAAGAATTGTAAGGAAATGTACGAAGAGTCGTTGCGCGGAATTAATCATGACTGCGTAAGTTCACTATTCTTTTAATTTATTTTAATGGTAATCCTATGTCGTTTTGGATTAAAATCGACTTGAAATGAAGATGCATAAATGGTAAGTTTTAATTGTGAAAATTTTGACATTTGTTTACTATCGCCGGACCAGACCAAAATCACAAAAAAATATCTCCCCACTTCCGCTATATTTTCCTTTATGTGCTCAGCGACTGATCAAGGCCCCTTGGAGGTTAGGTAAAATCAAGTTCGTTTTTTTTTCCTTGTGCACAGCGACTAATCAAGGGCACTTGGAGGTTAGGTGTTTTAGTTTGTCCAGTCTACTACAGTGCGTGATCTCCACTTCAGTTCATGTACCAGGAATTTATGTCGATCACGCTTCAACAAACACCAATACACTACAAATAATAAAACTTCAGCCAAAGTCAATCTACTTCCTTCGAAAAAACTTCTTTCGTTGCAGATTTTTGCCACTTAACGTTGAATGTCACGTTGCCTTTTCCCACACTGGAATATGTTCCTCTTCTCTTAAGTACTTTCAATTCGTTTCCACACTTATCACGAACTGTTCGCCTCTTTAGTAGACCATGTCTTTCACACAATTTCAACAACTTCCCCTCGTCATTTTTGTACGATTCGATAAAATTAACGCAAGAAATGTCACAACCATCGTAAACACGCGCAATTTGAACACTGCCAACTGTAACTCTACGCCAAATAGTTCCTTCCGCCACCACATGCAGTGCGTCTGAAAACATCTACAAAACTAAGTAAAAAACATTACTAATCACTTTTAATGTTACACACATTGCACTTTCACTCACTTTTCATCAGTCAGAAGTCAGTGGCCTCCATTTATCCTGGAAATTTCTGGCAAAGGTTTGGTTGACTGACCCGCTCTGTGATGGATGGTAAGAAACTAACCGAACCTAAACTAACCTTCCCTTACATAATCTAGAAGCTATTTATGCATTTTAGAATGCAAACAAACCAAATTTAACCTAACCTTTAGACCAAAATCACGAGGGGTGTCAGCCACCTACTCCCTTCCCAAATTTCTTAAAATTGGTCCGTTGATAGTAAACTTAACCCAAAATTTTTGTTTGAAGTGCACGTAGTAGCTAAGATTGTACAGCGATGGGACCTGGCAACAATCCCAGCGGCCGCTTATCCTTTCATGGTTTTCGTCAGTCACAGCAGGCAAATGCCCGGTTGATATCTACTAACTAAGACTTTTTTAACATCCTCTCTCCCACCCAATCCCGGCCTGAGCGTGAGATTGCTTAAAGACCATAAATAAATTTAAATTTATTTGAAGTGCAAGGCTTGAGGTGTAAAAACATAGACCTACTACAATGTAACGACGAAAAAGATCGCTTAGGTTCCTTGACGTACCGGTAGCCACTCCTGAAGGATCTTAGCTAGGAACGAGTGCGGCTTGTCTTCTATTTGCAATGAATGGGTCGCTATTGAAAGAGTACTGAAGGACCAGATTCTGTTTAACCCCCTTGTATGAAGAATATTATTCTCCATATAATGTTGGACACATGAGAAATGATGTATTCAATGTCAGCAACCTCCCCAGCTCAACGACTACCTTTACTTTGCTGTTTCGGTAATTAATATTAGATACTTCTGTTACACGACATTGAATATAGTCCTACTTCTTTCGGATGCGTAGAGTACAGAATGCGATGTAAAATGAAGATCCGATATGACTGCAAGGTAGGGTTGCCACCTTTTGATGAATAAATTACGGAACGCTCGGCAAAAAATACGGGACAAATTTGAAATAGCCTAAACTGAAAGTAACTAGTTAGGTCCTGTACTACTATATGACTGTCTGCACAATTTAAAACTTCTAAAATAATCAAGAAGACACAGAAAACATCTTACTTGCAAATGCTCACACCGTAAAAGCAATGGTGGACGGAAAATGGATATTTCAATTTCCTAAACACATTTGGCGTTAGTATCAGCACTTAAAAATACTATGTTAATTCAACAGTTTTCAATGTCCCAGGGCAACCAATAAACACAACAAGCGGCGTTGATTTCGATGAACGTGATGAATCATTGATAGTGATTGTGATGTCAATGCTGATTCAACTCAATGAAGAATGTCATGCTACTACTATCACAGTGATGAATCACTGAAATCCCACATAAAAAGGTGTTAATTTAACACAAAAAGTGGTGGTCGCTCTGGGACACCGAAAAGTTTTGGATTAACACAGGTATTTCTGCAGTGTTATCAACTGGAGCAAACAGAAAGTGTCAGTATTATATCGCCATCCGCAGATCTCACGTTGGGGCCTGGATAAAGAGTCCGTCACTGTTTATTTGTTCAAATTATCGGTATGTTGAAAATATGTGTGTGAATTTACTACTTATTATACGGGACAACCACTGATAATACGGGACGCGTAAATTTTACCTAAAATACGGGACAGGTGGCAACCCTGCTGCAAGGACACAACGTAGAAGTGTGTGTTTGACCTTGCACTCCTATCACCCCTTGAGTTTGCATCACATTCTGCATTCTACGCATCCGAATTATGGAAGTAACAACATTTGAAATACGTTCAACGCCATGTAACAGAAGTTTCTAATACAGACAATGGTACGTATAGCTACGTGTTATTAATAGGAGTAGCTAATATACTAGGATATGTGGCTGCAGTCGGGTTTTACAGGAAACAACGTATGCCTATATAAATATATTGTTTGGGTTTTGCAAGGTGAGGGAAACATTTTGAGTCTTTTATTAAGGGGAAACAATTCCTTGAATAGTTAATTTGTCTTTAAATAGGCCTATCATTTTCTGTCAGGGTTGGCAAAAACCATGTTAAGAAAAACAAAACATTTTTGTTTTAAACCGTTTTTTTTAAATACTTTGCTTTATTTGTTTCTATTACATATAGTAATAAATAAATTTGTTTCTCCTTAATGTCCTTATGCAACAGTGTGGGGTTATGAAGGACGGAACCTACAGCTTAAAGTGAAATCCGAACCACTACTCGGTTTGCACCTGTGGGAAATAATCCTACACCTGGACTCGAAACGGCCCTTGATTACAAATTCGATGAGTCTACCGACTCATCCACGGAGGACACCTGATAGAAATACGTTGTACTTGTGAATATAATTATTAAGAGTCATTTCAGAAGAACAAAAAAAGACACGCAACTGCACAAGTGAAATAACTGTACAGAGTTATATCTGTAAGAATACAGAGTACAGATCTAATTTGGTCCAAGCTACTTTACTGAATGAGAAATACAGCGATTGCATATCAATAAAAGAAGTGAATAAAGATAGTATGAATTATTTGAGTTCACTCTGGCTCTGAACCAACCATACATATACATACAGAAAATACTTTTGATTTCAATAAATTCGTTTCCTGGGGGTTTTATGAGAAAAAATCTTGTACGGAATTTCGGCATATTTTATCAGTACTAAACATTATTTGTACTAGAGAATATTTAGAATGTTTGCTCTGATTGCAATTCCATAATGATGATGATAATAATAAACTGTAAAAATAGTAAAATAAACATTCATGAACTTACAAACAAAACAATACTTGCTTTCGTAAGTATAATCTCACAATTGTACATATTCTTTGAATTTGTAGTGGGAAATTTACGTCTGAATATAATATAAAGGGCCCGGGAGTGACACGTGATAACCTGTGTGTTTATCAAGCTTTTTCGAACACTCATTGAAGACCCATGGTGAAAATTTTAAAAGATGTACAAAACTACAACGGAGCCTCTATTCCTCTAACCAGAATAAGTTGTCACTGCACCTAATAAAAGCAATTTTCGCCATATTTTGAGTTTTCATGTTTTACTTCCGAACCCTCCATATTATATACTATAAGGATTAAAAAGTCTAAAACTGAAAGTTCTAGATTCTGTTCTATCAAATACCTCAAATCCTTACCAGAGATTTGTAAGAAATCTAAATACACGACTACGATATATTGTATTCAAGTTCGATAATAGTACGCAAAATACATTAAAATTAGTCTTAGACGAAATAAGCGGAAGTTAAAATTAGGCAAAAATGATATAAAATTAACACAGTTGGTTTAATCTGTGGAATTGTCAACATGAAGTTCACACTATTTGTGGCATTTTTGCTTTTATTTATTTATTTTGGTTTAAACCAGCCAACTCTGTTTTCTGTCCATATAAAATGAATGAAAATGCGCAAGAGTGACAGATACTCAACAGATGGGAGCAAGCTAGCTAGCTTGTCTCTGTCCAGATTGTAGAATACAATGCCCCTAGTATAACTTCCAAAAAACTACCTTTGACACTTTGTTTTGCCTTGTGGTCAAATTAATTATGTAACCAAACCGATTGAAATTTAGCATAACTTTACCCGATCGGAAAGGATAAGGACAATGAAATATACACTCTTCACTGGCACGCAGCACAACCTGTTAACTTGCATAGAAAATAAGTAGGCATACACCACGCACGACATACGGACAAGAAATGTTATTTGCGTGAACTCGTAACGGACTATCTCTATTTTGTTCTGAGTAGCTGTCTAAGAGTGTTATTGTAATGAACTGGTGACGGAAGACTGGTCACGAAAATCCACATCCTTCCATCACCTTCCTCCACGATTACTTTTGGGAAAGAAATAGGACATAGTAACGAGAGGTATATTCCCAGGATTGGCCAAAAATAATCAGAAATACACGAGAATTCTTCATTAGTTAGGGAAAATTCCCGGAAATAAATATGTATTTGAATTTATTTATTGACTTTAGACAGCTTTTAGCGCAGGGCAAAATAATTCCTACAAACTCTTTTCAGTCGTAAATATAATTGTGTAGTAATACCTTTATTATTAGGCTAGAAAGGCACTTAAGACTTACGGAGAAGATCATTGAAGCGGATGACAGTACCTCAGATCACATTAAAAGTAGTTCAGTTAGATAAAAGTTTGTGTAACTTGTTTAATCATTCCTTTCCAACAGAAACAAAGAAATGTTACAAATAACCAGGAAAGAAAGTTCAAAGTGAGGGAATAGCTGTTTGAAGAGAATATTGGAAAATATGACTTGTAGGCGACCAATACTTTACTCAGCACATGCTATATTTTTTTTCTATACAATGCATTATGTACAGTTATTTTTGTGTTTAATGAATTATATATCCATCACATGTTTGTTTATTTTTTATATATTTTTTTTACTGTTGGACTTTAAAATCAGTCCAGTCGATCGAGTATTTTCTTATTTCGTAACCATAGTAACTTAGACCCTTTCTTCGAGCATTCACCATTTGGCCACCTTAGTTGGAATTAAAGTAAATATCATTGTTTGATCGAAGACTTCGCACTCTTCGTAATACAACTGACTTCGAGTCTATACTGACGAAGCAAGCTGGTTGGAGCCCGGCTGCCTGTCATCCCGATAATAATTTTCCAGGTGTTAGCTTGTTTTCACGTGATGAATGTCGGGATGGTCCGTAGACTAAGGTCTAGGTCGTTAACTTTCCTGTTCACGGAAAACTACCCACTGAATGACATCATCCTTCCAAGCTGTAATGTGGTTAAACGTAGCTTCCACTTCACTCATAACTAGAAATTAAATAAATCAAGTAACATCAATAATTTCCTCGACAGTTGTGAAGAAAGAAGATTACTGATTCACTTCACTGTACGTGGCCTGAGGCGGAGTTGCCTAAAGGCCACAAATAAATTCAAAATTCCTTTAGACTATTAGGTTAGTGTAGCGTAAGTTATATACAATAAGTAATATTACATAAAGTGTGATCTAAGTCTTGCACAAGTCCGTGGGAGGACATTTCATAGCACGCTTTTCGGAGAAATGTAGTAGTCGGAGACTCTACTCCAGGTATCATCCCAGCATTTTTATAGTAAGACAAGAAAAGGGTGCGAATAGAATTCGAATGCGCGTTTCTCCCAAATTCTCATCCGAGGTCGGTCAGCTACCTACCCCATTAGTAAAGGAGGTAATATAAAATAATGACTGGAAATTCTTGTAAATTAATTTCTGGGGTTTAGATCAGTGAGGCTACTGCTCTTCGTCTTTCAATTTACTCTTTGCCGTAGAAAAAGATAGTGCTCAGGGGCTTCTTTATTCTAGCAATTAGGCAAACCTAAATCAGAATGAGAACAGCAAGGAAATCCTTGTGAATAAATTGTGATGGATATTACTAGTGTAATTAATATTTAGTAGAAGTGACGCAGTTTTCCTTGTATTTCAGGTAACAGAGCTTAAGAAGGAAACAGTGAGAATGAAAGATGCCAAGGATGTAAGTGAGAAAATTCAGAAGCTGATAGAAGGAGGGATGGATAAATTGCAGGTAATTTCATCGTCTTATTTGTTTCAGCCTTATGAAAATTCAATAAAATTTATTATCGATGATCATTATGTAGTCATTTGTTAGAATTTATTTGTATTTGGTACACATTCATTGTTTGCTAGTGGAAAAGTGAAATACTTGTAATTTTGTAGTGCCACAGCAACACGATCAATTCAGTTTGTTTAGATACGAAAATTTTAATTAATTGTGTGTTCGTAAATATTGGGTCTGGAAAAAAGTTCGTGGCGTTTCCCCGATAGATGGCGTCAGAATACCTCAGGAAACACAGGTCGCAGCGCCACCACTAAACGTTCGTTGGAAAGGTGACACTTCGAGCGTTACTGTGAGTGTATAAACAGGGAAATTGGTGCAGTGGTTTTAAAGTTGTTTGCATGTAAAAATGGAGAACATTAATGTCAAATTGTGCTATATTTTACAGTATTATTATGACAAACGGAAGAACGCTGCGCAGACGTGTGAAAAAAATTGTGCTGTGTACGGAGAAGACACTTTATCAAAATCTAGTGCGTGGAAATGGTTCGCTCGCTTTCGGTAATTTTGATGTGAAAGATGAGCCACGCACTGGTCGTCCAATCACTGAAAAAGCTGATAAAATTCTTGAAAAGGTCCAGCAAGATAAGCATATCAGCAGTGTCGATATTGGTATGGAGCTAGGCATTGACCACAAAACTGTGTTGAACCATTTACACAAAGCTGGCTACAAAAAGAAGCTCGATGTATGGGTTCCGCATGAGTTGATCGAGAAAAACATGATAGAACGAGTGAACATCTGCGATGCGCTGCTGAAACGCTATGAAAACTAGTCATTTCTGAAATGTGTCATAACCAGTGATGAAAAATGGATCACGTACGACAATCGGAAGCGTAAAAGATCGTAGAGAAGGGATTGTGAGCCGTCACAAGCGTTCGCGAAGCCCGGATTGACGCCGAACAAGGTGATGCTGTGTATGTCGTGGGACTGGAAGGGAATCGTCCACCATGAGCTACTTCCAGTAGGTCAGACGGTTAATTCTCAACTCTGCTGTCAACAACTGGAGAGATTAAGCCAGGCAATTGAAAGAAAACGGCCCAAATTGAATAATAGGAAAGGTGTTATTTACCATCATGACAACGCCGGATCACATACTTCGTTGATGACCCGTCAAAAATTAGTTGGGAGGTTGGTTGGGAAGTTTTGATGCATCCACCCTATAGTCCAGACATAGCACCCTTTGACTATTACTTGTTCCGATCTGTGCAGAACTCTCTCAATGGAATTAAGCTGGTTTCACAAGAAGCCTGTGAAAACCACTTGATTCAGTTTTTCAACCAGAAACCATAGAAGTTCTTCACCGATGGCATCATGGCTCGACCCGCAAAATGGCGAAACATTGTCGATAATAATGGAGCATATGTGGTTTAAATAAATTCATTTGCACCCTATAAGAAAACCAGTTGAAATTTACTGAAAAACGCCACGAACTTTTTCCCAGACCCAATATTCCAACATTCTATCTTTTTATATATTCTTTATTAAATATTACATGGATAAATACACAGTGAATAATGTACATGCTTGTGTGGGAATATATTCTAACTCCATACTGTGGCGAGTAAGGTCGTTGCTTGCCGTAAACACAGGTTACTGCGCAGTTCTAAACCTATTCACGCTGGCCGTTGTAACTGTTTTCGTAAGTCCTTCCAAGTGAACTCTGGGATTGTAACTAAAGTAGATAAACTTGCTTGTGTTTGCTCGTCTATTTCACCGGAGTTTCTGCTCATTATGGGAGATAGGCCATTAGTCAGACTGATCTAATCCACTACTCATCTATGCTATGTAGAAAATCAAACTAATTTAATTTTAGTATTTGATGTTAAGCCAGAAAGTTAATATTTACAGGCCTTGGATGATTAGTATGCATAATTTTTTAGTTAATAAATTAATTTACAATTAAGAACTTTGTGGTCGCTTGTAATTGTTCAACCAAAGTATTAACGACTTGGAAAATCGATTTGTGGGCTTTGTTTCAAAAATTAATAATACCGTTTGGAACAGAATTATTATTAGTTAACTTACCAAGAATACAGACTTAATCCTTACTTTATAGGTAGTCTGGTCGAGCAGTAGTTTTGAAAATAGATTTTTCATTTAATTGTTTTTGATGTTCAACGTCAATTTTCTCGAGCACTGAGCTTTGTTACACGCTTTGACTTAATTTTATTGTTGTAAGGCACAAATTTTGTAATTGATTTTTAACTTACTTCCAATCTTGCTAGAGATCTCAAACTTTGTACACAGTCTTACATTCGACAACTATGTAATGAGAAGTTTTCAAGTTTTTCCGAATTCTTAGCCTTATGAATTTTCCGACCAAAAGTTCAGAATTTTGCTTTATGTACAAAGCTTGTTCTTTATCTCAATACGCATCTAATGATGTAATAATAAT
The DNA here is from genome assembly GCA_022664845.1 of Lepisma saccharinum. Taxonomy (NCBI): domain Eukaryota; kingdom Metazoa; phylum Arthropoda; class Insecta; order Zygentoma; family Lepismatidae; genus Lepisma; species Lepisma saccharinum. The sequence continues at coordinate 51,583 of JAGDQP010008288.1, read as the reverse complement.
AATAAAATATTAAAAGGATACAAGCTGTTATTTAAAAAAAAAAAAAATACGCACCAGAAATAAGCTTTTTCTCATATCCGTACAAGAACAAGTTTTTACTTTGAAATTACAGCAAAAGAATTTAAAAGCGTCGGCTACAAATTTATCATTTTACGTACAATATTAAATTGATACAACTTATGAAAAATTTGTGTCCACGTCGTTTTTTCAAAAAATTAACGTAAAACTTTGTTCTTAGAAGGATATGAGAAAAAAAAATCATTTTTAGAGCGTTTATTGTGTTGGTGGGAATGAAATCCCCAGGTGCATCATGTACAGGGGGGGGGGGGATGAAAGTGCATTAACTGGATAATCAAAGTAGTCGCCGTCTGCATCCACATAATGTTGCTATCGCTGAGCCAGCGATTAGATTCCGTGGCGAAAGAAAAATGGAGTCTGCTAAGCGAAGAAATCCTCAGCTGCATGTTGCACCGTCCGATCATTAGGGAAGGTCTTCCGTGCAAAGAAGTGATCGAGATACCGGAAGAGGTGGTAGTCTGTGGGAGAGATCGGGCAATATGGCGGATGAGGAAGGGTTTCATATTTCAACTCATGGAAGTCTGCACTGTTCTTTGTGCGACGCGTGGACTGGCGTTGTCATGTAACCGTAGGACACGGTGTCTGTTGACCATTGCTGGATGTTTGCGGTGCATTTCATGGAGTTCAGCACTGTAACGATCTGCAGGGATGGTTTCACCTCGCCTGAGAAAGACCTGATGGATCACTCCCACGATACCAGCAACAACACCTTCCGTGGGTAAAGAGGTGGTTTAGGACACCGTCCTGGACGTTGATAACGATCCAACTATTGTCCTGACTATTTACGATTGTCGTAACAGATCCATTTTTCATCTGTCTGGAAACCTTCCCGCTTGTTACTTACTCATAGAGAATTGCATACCTGTAAACGGCGATTCTTGTTGGCCTGTGTCAGCTCATGTGGCACCTGAGTCCAACTTTTTCACCTTACCGATCACACGGAACCGCCTACTGACAGTGGTGTGGTGTTTGCCTAACTCGTGTTCAGTGGCACGAACACTTTTCTGAGGGTCTGCTTCCACCATGTTCCTAAGCAGCTCATCCGAACATGATATTGGTCGGTGCCCACGCGGACCATTTTGCAGGTTGTGTCACCGGAACGAAATTTGACAAACTTATGGCGATTGGTGCGTTTATTCACCGTTCCTGTCCGGAACGCACTGTAAATGTTTTTTGCGGCTTGCTGTGCAGAATGTCCCAGTTTAAATTCATAAAGAAAAGCACTTGGAATTGTGTGTTCTTCATGGTGCACTTTCATACCACTCGGCCCAACAGCACACTGCGTCCAGATTGTCTGGGTACCCCAGCCTGTTTGTTGGACGGATACAGACTTTGTGACGTTGGACGCGTGACATCAGTCGATCCCTGTGTTGTTTTGCTGATGTACGTTTTCCACCAGGCGTCAAAGCGGTCATTTCATTCGTACCAACCCAATATGAATCAAAGCCTATTTTCTAAAACAATACGTTTGAACCACGCTACTGACACTTGAATTTGTTTCTTTTTAGTTGTACTCGTAAATGGTATAGTGCACATGCTTCGTTTCCTGAATAGCCGGTATATAGATTATGTATAACTCATATTGCTAATACTTGTATTAACATTAGATTTGATTGTATTAGTGTCACAATATCGAAAACGGCTTCTGTGTACATTCCATCTTTGTCCACCTCCGGCTGTCTCACCACGATGGAATTTAATCTTCGTTTTCCTCCATCCGATCTACATGGCCTCTCCACCTTAGTCGTCGCGATTTCATTGTTCTTACAATATCGGATGAGTCGTATAGTTCGTGGAGTTCTTCATTATGCAGTCTCCTCCAATCTCCAGCATCTCGTCGGCATATAATTTTTTCTCAAAACCTTATTTTCAAACACTCGTAATTTATGTTCATCTGGTCGTATTCGAATTTTCACAACAATAAAGAATTACCGACAGAATAACTGTTCTGTATATTTTCAATTTCAACTTTCTTGATATTAAACACGAGGTTAGGAGTTCCTGGACTGAATAGAAACATTTGTTGCCCGATATTAAGCGACATTTTATTTCTTAAATGACCTCGTTTTGGCTTGTTACGTATGCTTCTAAATATTTAAATTTGTTTACTTTCTCATGTTCTCATTCGTAATTGTTATGCATCTGATTTCTTTCATTCCAACTGTTTCACCTTGTTATCATGTATTTGTTTTATCTATGTTTACCTGTAGACCCATCTTATCGCACGCTTCTACTAAGACATCGGTGTTGCTTTGTAATGCATCTATATCGTCCCCTATTAAATCTACATCATCCGCTTATACGAACAGTTGATTCAAGCCATTCAACGTTAGTCCCTTTTTGTCCTCTTTTATTTTTAGAATCGCATATTCTATCGCAAAGTTAAATAGTAGTGGTGGCAAGGCATCACCTTGTTTCAATCCGCTGCGAATCTCAAAACTATCTTGACATATTATTACATATCCGTACTCTGTTTATGGGATCGCTGAGACACATCTTCACTAATTGAACAAGTTTTTACGGAATTTCAAATTGTACCAGGATATTGTATAACTTTTCCCTTTTAATAGAATCATAAGCTTTCTTAAAATCAATGAATTACTGGTAAACAGTCCCATTGCATTCCCATTTCTTCTCAAAGATTTGTCTCAAGGCAAAGATCTGTTCCAAAATGGATCTATTTCATCTAAATCCATTTTGGTGATCTCCAATTATTTCATCTACGAATACGATTTAGCAGTATATTACTAAATACTTTTAACATATTGGGAGTAAAGAGATCCCGCGGTATTATTACAGTCCGATGTATCGTCTTTTATAAATCGATACTATTATTGAGGTTTTCCAGTCTTTATAGTTTCTTGATTAGTGTCTTTCCTCTCGCTTTAATTAATACGGCTGGAATATTGTCTACTCCCGATGATATGAAAATTTTGCAGTTTCTTTATCGACATTTCGACCTTGGTCTCGCTTGGTTCGGGTATCGGGTTCTGCGGTATAACATTCAAAGTCCTCTCTTTTTTTTTCTCCTTTGTGTACACTAAGAAGCTTGTCGAAATAACTTTTCCACACATCGATAATTTTAGCCGGATCTATCTGAAGATCCGCCGAATGCCCTTCCGTACAATATATTTGCCGGCGTATAAGACGCACTTTTTTCCCCTCGAAAATCGTCCTCAAAAAGAGGGTGCGTCCTATACGCCGGCAAATACGGTATTTATCTTGAAATAACAACTAATGCCATTAAAAATTATTAATACATGAGAAAAACAGCAGCTATATGTGTGATAATAAATAAGTGAGGTGAATTTGAGAGAAAATACCAAAGCAGTAATTGTTTTTCCGTATTGCCCAGAACAGTGGTTTTCATTCTTTGTGGAATTTCTTTATCTTTCGTTTAAACTTTATTTATTATCAATGGAAATTGCTTTTCGCATTCTGAGTTCCTAGCACAATATGTTGTTGTGTATGTCATCTAATATAAGTCTTCTTATATATTCCTTATTTTTATTCTTTATTTTTTCATGTTGTCTTTCGTAACTATTTTTCTCCTTGTTTGTGTTAGAGATATACGTTTAATATGTTGATTGTATCTCAGCACATTTAACTGATTTTTCGCCTTCTCTTTCAGAACAGTTATTCATTTCTTATGAATTTTTACTTTTTCTTCTGAAGGTGATCACGGATTTCGATATGACATTAACTAAGCAGCATCACAATGGAAACAAATCTCCAACTAGTTATGGTAAGTTCATAACATCGGAATGAACGTTTGAAATTCATCCCGTTGACGAAGCGTCGAAAAAAGGAAATAGGCTAATATGTCTTATCTAGTTGGTGTAGTATAATGGAAGAAGTCGGGTGGGTCAATCATCCTGATTTGTGGTGCACAAAAGTTTCTGTAAGTTTCAGAGGCAAATGTCGAAATCGCACCTAAAATAAAAGCTCAGGCCGCTTCCTTCATATCTGGTTTTCTCGGATCCAATGCTCGTAAGGTCCTTAGAAATTACCTAGTCTTCTCTGTATCACGCAATTACTTCTAGTTTTAGTTTTCGTCTCTGATCTTTATTGCGTATTCCATTTAGACTCCCGTGTGATCACTTTTATCGTGTGCAGTGTGTAAGTGATTAAATGTCTATATTCGGGTCTAAATTGCATGAAAGTTCCTATCGCAACTGTTCTACATATAACAGTATGCATGTAGGTGGTAAAATCTACATAGATATGGTAAGATGGTAAAATAAGGCATAAAAAAAGCACTTACATAATTATATGAATACCAGGACGCGTACATGAACTTCACAAACACAATAATAATGGGACATTGTTTCGCCGAATGCTTGTTCACGTAATAGGAGAGGAAACTGACAGAGAACTGGTGCTAGGGAGCGGTTCCATATACGGGATATATTTTAATATGTAGGACAAACTTTTTTCCCTTGCTTTGGTGTCAGAAATTCGTCTGTGAAGTTTGTTCCACATATTAAGATACACCCTGTGTATACAGCGTGTTGATAAGCTAAGCGACAAACTTCGGGAGGTGATTCCTCATATCAAAACATGACAAAAGTTATTCTGACAAATTTTCGAAATGTTCATAGTTTCGGAGCTACAGGCTGCTGAAAGCATGGGAAAATGAACTTCAGACCTTCATATTTGTAACACCACGAGCATTAGAGTTGATGCGGAATGGTACCCTTCAAGACTTCAAATCTTCACTGTCCAAAATGCTTTTTTTTTTAATTCAGCAATGGGCGCGCAAGGTATTACTTGAAGGAAGTAGGGGGTTCCGAGAAATTCTCTGAAGTGAAGATGTGTCGAAAGCATCATGTATGGGACGGCTTTCCACCAGGAAACAATAATTGGCGTGCGCCAAGTTGATATCTCAAGCAGATTTCATATGCCGAACGATTTTAAAAAGAAAAGCGTGTTTGTATGCTTGCATACTTTTGTTGAACGTTTTATTTCTTGTCAATGAGATTAAATATCATTGCCCGGTTGGGTGCCGGTGATGACATATGCCATCTGTACTCATAAAATTCATGCTCATTTCGATGTACCTCTGCTTCAGAAAAATTCCGGCAATCACCTGCTTTGAGGAATCTCTTGTGCACCCATCGCACAATTTTGGAATATGCATTGTTAAATAGAACATTTTAGTGTCTTTGATGATACCATGCCGCATCAGCTGTACTGTTCATTGTGTTAGAAATATGAAGCTCTAAAATTTATTTCCCCACGCTTTCGGCAGTCTCTAGCTCCGAAACTATGAACATTTCGAAAATTTGTCACAGGAACTTTCATCTTGTTTTAATGTGAGGGATTAGGTCCCGAAATTTGTCGGTGTAGTTTATAAACACACTGTATATAAATCGAGAAGTTCTATCCACTTTTATTCTCACAATCCCTGCCTAGTTTCCACCCCTTCATCCTCACCGAGGTCAAGGTTGTTTCCAGGCAATCTTATTGGGTAAATAACCATTGGCAACGTCACTAGACTGTACTATTGGGGAAACTAGAGGTTTTGACCTTACCTTTCTTGTATTTCTGTAAACGGAAGTTTCTTTCGCTAAAACTCGATTCTGTGCTGCCGAATTATGTTACTGGAAAATAACACCTTCACACGCATAGGAACCAAGAAGAACTACCGTTATATCTAGTTTTCACTATTCAACGCGGTGTGTACTTACGATAAGCTTATTTTCAGATCAAAGAGTTTTCTTCCAGAAATTGGGTTCAGGATGTATATTTCTTACCGCAGCGCCTACTTTAACCAGTGTAGTGGTCTATATAATGAAAAATGCCGAGCGTTTTCTTTTTTTCAGTGCGTATTTTTGGCGAGTGAAAAGCATTGGAATGATTATTTAGAAATGATTTTCATATAAAATCTCCTTGGTAAGTGAGAACCCAAAACTCCAGCTAACTTTTTTTTTCTTGCCTAACAGTTTTGAAAGATCATGGAATATTTTAGATATTTCTGTGACTCGTATTTCCGTGATTTTTTTAAAAAAGTAAATGGAAAGAGTATTGTTTTATTTTTTCAACTAGAGGCGTCTTGTTTGAGTAGAAACTGCAGGCTGTAAGTTTCCTATTTGTGACGGGAATAGAACGAGGCAATGTCACGTATGTAAATTGGACATATAACTTCATACATTAGGTAACTTTTACGATCGTAAGTCTGATATTATGTATAATAGTAGATCGATTTTGCGTAAATGACTTTTTTTTTTCAAGCAGGGCACTTGAATCGATTGCCAGCAATCGAAAGTGAATTTACCTAGGATTGTGAGCAACAAACTCAATTTTTTTTTTTAAAAAAAAAGACATATTGTATTCTACATCTGCATTTACAAAGTGATTCAGTTCACTTTAAATGTAACGTATTTTCTTGTGATATACTCTGAATTATGCTAGTATGCAGCAATAAAATTCGGAAATATGCAGTATTCTGCAAAGTTTACGAAATATGCATGCACATCGAATTCACTCAAAATATGCACTTATATGCGCTATCCTATGCGTCTCAAACGAATCCTTACAAGTCCATCGGAAAGAAAAAAATATAATCTTCGTACGTTTCTGCATGTTACTACGAACATGCATTTTGCATGTAAATCCGGGCTCTATTTATCACCCTCTTAATCATTATACGTTTCTTCCTTTTTCGTATATTTTTTGTTTCAGTAAGAGTATACGGAGTTATGGAGTGAATCTTGAATGAATTGGTAATAGGTTTGACTCGGGAAAAAGGCATAGTGAATGAAATGAAATGAAATGAATGAAAACAACACATTCCGTCCTCTTGAAGAGTTTTTACATGAAAGATTGTTTGTGCTGCTTTACTGTGGTGTCAAATGGGTATTCATTGCAAATTTAGATTGAGTTTTCACATTGTAGGTACCAAGGAATAAGTGTGCAGTATGATTATTTTTTTCTTTTTTTTTTTTAATTGTTACTTATTTGACTATAACTAGTTGTTGTTTAAAACAAGTTCACGAGAGCATTATTTGAATTTAGTTTCAGCATCTATGTTTATTTTTCTTGAATCTTCAGTTGTATGTTCTTGTAAAACTTAAAATCGTATTCTCTTTAGAGCATCAGAAAGCTGCTTTCAAGTCACATTTCACTCTGCCCTTGGAAAAAGGAATAAAGAGCATTCCCAACGTTCGCCCGGTGCGATTGAGAGATCTTGTATTTTCTTACGTGCATCACAAACGCTTTGTTGACAGTATTTACTACTAGCAAAAAGTTCCGAATGTCCGCGAAGTTACTCTACACTGAATGTACAACTTGTAGTTATAATTTGAGTATATGCATATGAACTTGCCTTGAAGCTCCACGTGGAAATGTTCTGTGTCTGGTAACCGTCATTTCTCCTTCTACACGTTTCTGCCGTATCACTACAGTTTTTCCTGGCGAAAATCGCATCATTTCCTCGAGACGCGATGGTCTTTCTGATCTGTCACCGCCTGCCCTGTTCCTTTGAAGAGAATTAAAGAGGAAAGCGTACGCAGGTAATCCACATTCACCTTAAGTCATGAAACAAATCACTTCAGGTCATAAAACAGATACCTTGGGAAGGGTCTTCGCCAACATGCAGAAGCGTGTGCAGACATGTTTGAATATCCGTGGTGCCCATTTCGAATACCTCCTGTGGGAAACAGTTCAACGCGGTAACTGCTACTTTCAGTGCATAGTAACTTCTCGGACAGCTTGTATCTGGAATTCTTTTCCGGTAAGTTCTTAGATTTGTGTTTTTTAAAGTATTTAGTCAACAGATAATGTATATATGCATTTATTTTCAGGTATATTCAGTACGTGCTCTAACCTTCCACGCTCGTACCAAGAAAGTAGTAGACAGCTATTCAAACACTACCATGCAATTGAACTAGATCCTTCAATGAGTATAGAAGAAAAGATTCCATATATGTGTGAATGGTATACGAAATCCCATGCCTTGTTAAAAGACAGTACATTAAAACGAGAAGATATTACTCTTGCAGTGAAACAGTCAGATGTTCATCTGAGGTGAGTGTTTTCGTGTTAACTTTGATCAATCAAACCAATTTGATGCCTGTGAGAGCTACTGCATATACACCACATTGTGCAGAACAGAACCAACACTCGAAAATTAGAAATTAAAATGAACTCTGTAGTAATGTTGCTGAAGTGTTATTTTTATGTTCTACCCAAGAGAACAATTGCCACCCTGTAATTAAATTGTATCTATGGACTGAGAAGAATGCTACATTTTTCTTTCTGCAGGAAAGAACCAATCCACAAACGAATTGAGATAATGAAGAAACAAAGAATTCAGATACAAATATTTCTTCCATCAAAATCATATTATAGGCTATATATGTGAACAAAATCTTTAATTATTTTTGTGGTTTGGTTTTTGTCTTCTGAATCTTTTTTGTTGGCGGTTAGTTCCTTCCTGCATAATGTGGTACATATTTGTGTTCAGTGATAGAATGATTCAACGTAATAGTGGAAGCTACATGTTAATTTCTGTTCCCAAGAAACCTGAATTGGTTAGGAATCGAACTTAGATGTTTTGCTTGTCGAGCGTTTGCTCTGCTGCTAATCTACCAGCAACATCTGGTATTTTCGAGTGGCCTCAGCTGATGAATCTCTGCTCTGATAGCGCCGAGAGTTAAACTTAGAGTATTACACAAACCTTTGAAGTTGTTTTCTTTTCTGAAGAGAATCCAAATATCAGAGGAACAATAATACAAAATTATCTGCTTGTATTTGCTAATTACTTACGGAACTCGTAAGATCATCGCCGTAGTAACAAACGTTCGTCATATGGATATATCCTGAGCAAGATCAATCCAGTTTTCATCACAAACACCTACTTCTCGAAGATCCCTTCTGATATTGTCCTCCCAACGTCGTCTCGGTCTTCCCAACGATCTCTTTCCCTCCGGCTTTCCAACCAAGATGGAATATAATCTTCGTTTTTCTCCCATGCGAGCTATATGACCTACCCATCTTAGTCGTCGTGATTTCATTATTCTTACAGCATCGAGTGAGTCGTAGAGTCCATGAAGTTCTTCATTCTGCAGTCTCCTCCATTCCCCATTCATCTCGTCCCGTTTCGGCCCGTATATTTTTTTTATAAACTTTATTTTCAAACACTCGTAATTTATGTTCATCTGCTAGGATTGTACTCTTAACTTTCGCATCCGTAAAGTATTAGCGGCAGAATAACCGTTCTATATATTTGCTAATAAGATAAAGAAACGTTAGGTCTGTTGGTCGATCATTGTAACAAAGGTTTCCTGGTAGTGACAGCAGACAAATACCGGGATGATACATTGAGTATAGGCAAAGGCGTTTCCTTCTGTACCTTTTCCATTAAGACAGAGCAAGAAAGTTAAAAGCAAGGTTCACGTGGTGTAAAGTCCAGAAATGTGATGTTTCTGTAGATCACAACGTTTCTTTGCTTTCTCACCACTTCCTAGAGATCTGTAACAAGTAGCATTTGGAATGTATTTCCATTATCCGTTCAAAGGGTCTTTCATTGTTAACACCTAACACTTGACAGTAATCTATTAGTTCTTTCAATACGACATGTTTAGGCCTTTGCCTTTTTAATCGTATGTTTTACTCAAAGATTTACACATTAGGATAGGAATTTATCTGTCCACTTGTGAACTACTCTTTTAGTTAGTGGCTGATAGAAAAAACTTTGTTTGTAATACATTCAATGCGTCTTTATACTATGTGAACGTTCTTATGGGAACCAAATAATATCGATGCAGCTGACAAGGACTAAATTGGTGACAACCATTCAGAACGTTCCGTTCGAAACGAGAACGGACCAGTTTCCAAGAAAAATGATGCTACCAGTTTCTCTTTGTCTTCTTACGTATTTACTATTATTAGTCCTTAGCAAGGACCAACCAGATGTTCGGCGCTTTAATTAGGAGGTTATTCTTCCATCCGTTTTTTTTTATCCTTTGAAAGACAAGTCGTGAAACATCTTCCAGCCTCTTGTATCTCTTTGAGTTACATCCGTTAATTTGGATGTATGCGAATGATTCTTTTAAAAATATGTATATCATGTATTTACTGAATCTTATGCTCAGTGGGTTTTCTTTTCCTAGTTTTTTGTCTTTTGTTTAAAGTGTAACAATATGGAGCTAATCATGAAAAATATTTACGGGTATTTGTTTACTCAGATGAACTAAGTTTCGTTATTCATTTAGATTACTATCCTTTATAGCCATTCCAAGCTTCCACCCATCTTTATAATAATTGTAATTCAGGAAGTTACTGGCCATGACTTTTATTTAAGATATCATTGAAGTATTTACTTGCCATGACTCACGTTACGATGGTTAATTCCGCTTTCACTCTGAGGACATCTCGTCTACGAGGCAAACATACTTCTTCTAAGCTACCTAATTTGATGTTATGAATTGGATCTAAATTATTACGTGTAATTGTCCGTGCTCAGATTTAAATTCGTAACTTTCTTCTTATAAATAAGCACATTTATGTCTTCACTGTCGGTAGCTTCATGCTTTACTATTCGTGAAGAAGTAACAAGATTTAAATAAAATCTTTTCTAGTTTTCATTAAGTATTGCGGTTTATTTCTTGTAATATTCTGCTCTAAAATCTTTTCGATCGTTTTTTTTTTTTAAGAAAAAGCTATCTTCATATTCTAATAGTTTTTATGTCTATAATGTATATTTATGTCTATATTACGATTGTTTTATTCCAAGTTAAATGTTATCTGATAACGTGCTTGTATAAAATGTCAATGTTTGCCAAGGTTAAGGATGAAGCTTCTAACCTTGAATAAAACTACTGTTTAAATGGTGATAAAGCTTATCGATGCTGATATGTTAATGTATCACTCGACTAGAAGTTGGTTACTAACCACCGTAAATAAACATGTTTTGACCTTCGATTTTCATTTCTTCACAGCTAAAAATCGAAACATTGTTAAATTCTTATCCTTAAAGATTAACGTTACATACTTGTCTTTGATAACATTGTTATTGCTTGCTTGTAATGTTTGCAAATTGTTATCGATGATGCTGTTGTCAATAATTCAGCTGTCATGGTAGAAAGATAAAGTTGTGACGGCCTGGACCATAGTTGCCTAAATAAAATTGAAAATTCAAGTAGAGTGGTGAGAAAGTGCCAATTTAATGGCGAGTTCTATCGAATGTTCTGTGCAGCCGAACTCTGCGTCGGATTCAAACCCGAGTGTGGCTCACACCCCGAATTAATAGGAAGTCCTGTCCTTAGAACCGATTAGGAAGAAAATCAAAATATAATAATAATGATGGGAGCCATTGAAATTGCCAAGAAGTATTTACTTTAAACGAAAGTTCAGTCTTCCTTTTTTCACACCTTTTAGATGAAAACTAGATTTGCCAAAGCGTAGATCCCACAATTTTTTTTTTTTTTTTTTTTTCAGGGAGAATATACTTTAAAACTCATTTACGTGGTGCAATTGAGATATTTTTGGATTGACCCTTTAAATGATTAATCAGTTGCAGTGTCAATTTCTTTCTCTGGAATGTACGACGTAAGTTCATTGTATGAAAGTCATTTCCAGAGATATCCATCCGTTGACATCACACGAGTATGTATCAATTGTGTATAATTTCTCGCATGTTTTTATTTAAGTTGTAGTGAGGTGAATTGGTATTAAATTTCTAATCGAGCGACGTGGCTGCTAAGAACCGGGTCAACAGTGTAGAGCAGCTCACAAGGACCGGACAGGGATCGAACTGATGACCCCTGCCATTAGAGTGAGCGCTCTACCTCAGCGGTTGAAGGTGGCGCTTATAGAGGCTTTTAGTAGCTGTTACGAAAGACGAACTTTCTTCATTTTCGACGAAAAAGGTGTTATCCAGTGGGAAACAGTGTTTCGTTCTCCGGTTGCATACCAGAAAGTTCCTTTAGTACATCGTGAACTTCCGTTGGAGCTTTCCGGGTAAATTTTCAATGTTTCTGTAAGAACGTTGATTTTTCGGAACAGTATCCGAAACGTCTCCATGCATCTTCTACCGCTGTTATACAAAACACTACGATAAAGTAATGCCTTCGACAAAGTATACCCAACCAGTTACTGCAATAACGGTACTGATTTCTTCTCATACTCATGCGGTACCATCGTATGCATTCGTTGTGATGAAGTGACCCTTACGAATCAGAACGACCACGTGTGACCTGGTGACGGACATATTTGTTACTTCATTACACAGAACCCTGCGTTTTCGAAATGATTTTTAGGAATATGAAGTGTGAGTTCCCAAAATCTCGGAAGAAACTGCTACGATAAAACTTTGAAATGTTAAAACAAACATTTCGATATTTCACTGTGAAGTGACCCCAGTTTGTTTTTAATTGGTTTCAATGGCGGAACAAAAATTATATACAGGGTGAATGAAGATTCGCGCTCATGAAAATTACTATGTTATTCCGTATCAAATTCTGAAACAAAAATATTCTTTTTAACATTTTCCTGCTATCATAGTTTCGACACAGACAAGCTACATAGATTAATAACCAATGTTCTTACGGAGAAAGGTTTGCAGTCTTGTAGTAGGAGATTATGTGTTATAGTATAGACTACTCACTTAACCAAATTTCAGACCTGGTTTAAATCCCTCAGGAGCGAAATTAGTAATAATATTCAAATAATTAAATAAAATGTTAGAAACCTTACTTGAACATACTATTGAAAGCCATGCTCACAGTATTTCACTTCATCTAATCTAACTTCATTAAATGAAGTTAAAAGACAAAAGAAAAGAAAGAAAACACTTCATTAACATGATATATATATTTCATAGAATTTTGCATCACTTTCCTAAGACTGTTTACACATTATCCGACAACCTTCCGATTTGTCTGACAAACATTTTGTAGGAAGAAAACCTGAAGTACTTCAGGTTTTCATCCGATCCGGTTTGGAACATCTGTTTCTCGCCATGTTTACTCGTTGAACAATAGAAGACTTTCGTGCGAAGAAGGCGAATGGAGAGGAAGGGAAGAGGGAGACAGAAAGAAAGATAGAAAGAGAGACAGTATTGCTATCTATCTCTCATTTTTTTAAATTAGGTCTCTTTCTCTCCTGTTCCCTTTTCCTTTTCAAGTTTGGGAAGAATCAATGTTTTTCGCTGTAATTTTGCTAGCACGTGAAGGAGATCGGTATGTAAAACGTGAATACAGTTAATTAGAGAAATATTGGGTCAACGTTTTATTGTCTACCGTAGCGAAAACTGTAAAAGTGATTTTCTGCTTATGGAAAACAATACTGAATTAAAACGAAAAAGGAGGGAAACCCACTCTAATTTTCAAAAAAGAGAAAATCGTTTTCGCAGTTTCCGAAAGAGAATGAAACGTTGGTCCATTGTATCTATAAGTAATCTTATTCAATTTTACATACTCATCCATCCACCCCTTCCTCACGTGCTAGCAAAATTACAGAGAAAAGCATGGATTCATTCTATTCCAGATTGAAAAGAAAAAAGGAACATGAGTTATGGAATACACTGTATAAACTATATTTCTCTCTCTCCCTCCATCCCTCATCAACACAGCATTGTCCACATGCTTCCTACATGTCGGACGGAAACCTGAAGACAGAATTCACTCGTTGGGTTAAAACAATCATTGCACTTGTTTGGTGAAACTGTCTATCGCAAACAAATGACTGCGATACTGAGATAATTGTTTTTGTATGCTGTTGTCCACATAAGATTTTGTTTATAAGTCTGGCTGTTTTTGTTTTGTCTTCCACGAGATCGGGTTACAGCGTACGTGCAGTCCTCAATATTCAACGAATCATGGCTACCAAATAATTATCTTGCACAAGCGAAAAAAGGAAATCTTGTGACAAAAGTTGAAACAAGAGGCAAGAATGATGGGCTGGGAAGACAAGTACGGAGATCAACACTTTTAACATTAAACATCACAAATAAATTGTTAATATTTCTACGTGATGGTGTACACCACGATGGATTTTTATATTCTCTTTAATAATAGGAAAGTTTATGGTATTTAAGTAAGAAAATTAACAGTAAAACAGTAGGTAATGCAAAGAAACAGGAGATTTAATTATAAAACAGTGAAACCGAGCCGACATTGCCTGATACAAGTCTGAAGGTCTGCAAGCGCGCATTGCTTTTGCATTACCACTGTAACAAGATCACCCTTCAGACAATCGGAAAGCCCAGTGGAGCCTTCTGGCAACTGTCCGGCAAAAAACCTGAAGAATTTTTTTTTTTTTCTTGAACGTGTACAAAGCTCCATTTAAAGCAATGTTCCACTATTCTTCCGATTTCCTTCATGTAAAAAAAGTCTTCCGACATGTCTGAAGCAAATCGGAGCGTGTGTAAGGAGGTAACTCAGTCCTTTAGAAATCTGCAAAGAAGGTTGTTTTTTCTTTCTTTAAAGGGATTGAATCCAGATCTAATCTGAAGTTTCGTTAAGTGTGTAGTCTGTATATCTTTATTACCGACGTATTGAACAGTCTCCAGGTTGAGTACAAACACTGCAGCTTTGGAACTGCAGTGTAAACTCCGACGGCTTAGGAACTTGAATTGTTCCATTTTCAAGAAGAAAGCTTCGAGATTAATTTTGTTTATGAAATATCATTGGGAAGAACTATATAAAGAACAAAAATAGAATAAACAGAAATAAAGTATGAAAATTTTGTAAAAGCATCAGAACATAAACAAAATTTAGAGAATAAAATATCAAGTAACAAGAAAATACTTTTTACTCTTCGACGCTCATAATAGCGCAGTTTCGTCCTTATATGGGATGAAATAATTTAAAAAAAAGTCATGTTGCACGGAAGACTGAATTTAATGTAAGGTAAACGCACGAATAATGGTCAGTGTGCCAGTAATGGACACTTGAAGAGAAAATTTGTAAAGTAAGATTTTCTTGAGGGCGAGAATCATCTCATCTATGTGGGAAAATTTAATATAGTGTGTTCTGATACCACTGAACGTTGTTAGCACGTCATTGGTTTCATCTGATATTTCTGACATGACGTTGAAGTTCTTTCCTCTCACGCATTCTGTTAAGCAAGTGATTAAGGTAAGAGCTTTTGCTTTTTATTCATGAAAGTACAAAAAGGATTACTTTCGTTGTTCTGCGCTATTATGTATTACGAAATGTCTTTGTTTCAAGCATATAAACGGCCAAACCAATTGTAACTTATGTCTGTTATGCAAAGCAGTGTGTGTACGGCAAAGTCAGTTTTGTTAAAATCTATTTTGGACACTCTGGGTTGTAATAAATATCCTTGATTAATTGAGTTGTTATTAACGACCTAATCAAGCTGGTGAACTTCTAAGGACGAGACTCAGTTTTTGGTAAAGTGGGTTCCGAACCACTTCGTTCATTATCCATCATCGGAAATTGAACCTATTACGCGCACAGAAAGCGAGTGCACTACTAGGTGTATGCATAAGTAGTTTCCGGTTTAACTAAGAGATGGCGCCAGCGAAAAGTACGCAGCGTATTCATTTGACACATACGTCATTTTGTTCGTCTGACATTAAGCTACAAACACACACAAGTTGAGTCTGCCAAACACTAGCGTCTTTGTTTTATCGTTCAGTGATCATGTCGAAGTTTGTGCCTGAAAAAGAACATTTGCGGCACGCATTGCTTTTCTTATTTAATCAAAAGAAAAAGGCTGTTGAAAGTCATCGTGTGCTGGTAGAAACAAATGGTGAACACGCTCCATCGATTAGAACATGTAAGACATGGTTTCGACAATTTAAAAGTGGTGATTTCAATGTGAAAGACAGACCACAAAAGTGCGAAAAGGAGCAATTGCAGGTGTTATTGGAGGATGACCCAACTCAAACTCAACAGCAATTGGCAAAAGCATTAAATGTGTCACAAGAAACAATCTCACTTGTGAAATGCTGCTTCAAGGCCACGAAAGACAATCCTTTTTGTATCGAATTGTGACGGGTGACGAAAAATGGATTTATTTTGAAAACCCGAAGCGGAAAAAATCGTGGCGAAGCCGGTCCTTCAACACCAAGGTCAAATCGTTTCGGCAAGAAGACCATGCTTTGTGTCTGGTGGGACCAGAGCGGTATTGTGTATTATGAACTCTTGAAGCCCGGCGAAACCGTTAATGCACAACGCTACGACCAACAAATGATTAATTTAAATCACGCATTGATCGAAAGACGACCGGAATGGGCTCGAAGACATGGCAAAGTGATTGTGTTACACGACAATGCGCCGTCTCACACAGCGAAACCAGTGAAAGACACCTTGAAATCGCTTGGATGGGACATCCTTCCTCACCCGCCGTACTCCCCAGACCTGGCGCCATCTGACTATCATCTCTTCGCATCAATGGGGCACGCGCTCGCAGAGCAGCACTTCATCAATTTCGAAGACGTTGGAAAATGGCTCGACGAATGGTTTGCCGCAAAAGACAAGCACTTTTTCTGGTATGGTATGCATCAATTACCTGAAAGATGGGCGAAATGTGTAGAAGCCGATGGCCAATATTTTGAATAAAACAAAATTAATTTCCCTTGAAAATTACGTGCTTTCTTTACCAAAAAAAAAAAAAAAAAAAACTGCAAGAACTTATGTATACACCTGGTAAACTCTATGCCACCTCAAGGGTGAAATCATAATTCTGTTAGTTGTTTTCTTTTTCAACTTGGGAATGGTTATTTTATCTTCGTGACCATAAGGTTGTCAGGAAATCTTTTGGTCCCTTTTTTTTTTTCTCCAGTGATGAACGTGGGTATACCCATTAATGAAATGATTTGTTTTAGTATTGGACACTGTACATTACAGCTTAGAATTTACATTTTTATGACTACAAGAAATCCATGGCTCGGTCCGGGATAGGGCAGTGGGAAGTTATGGAGGATGAAACGTGTTAAAACTTCAGTTAGGATGGGTCGATCGCTGTTTTCGAACCCAAGACCTTCGGAATGATCACTCAGTGGAATTCTCTGAAACAATCAGATAATCGAAGAACAGCGTTAAACGTACAATCTTGTTTAGTACTCATATTCGAAACATCAGTAATTATTAATTCAATTATTTTGAGTTAAATACTATGTCCATTACTCGAACGTCCAGGTTTTTTTTGTGTCCATGACTGGCATAAAAGCAGTGTTAGACAAAAAAAACGTGATTTACTTTCAAATAGTGTCTGTTAATGAAAGTAATTGGTAGAAATCACTACAAAAAGGCATGGAAAACGTGCAGCCTTCTCATTTGATCAATACATTTGAACTGTATTTGAGTTAAAAATTATAACGGTGAAAAGTGCCCTTAAACTGTGCATTAGTGGTGTGTTTTCCTTATCTTTACTTACCGACATATTGAACAGTCCTTAGGTTGAGTACAAACACTATATAATTTCATCTAATATCGCACAACTGGAAAATATTTCGCCTCTAGAATGCGTATTGCCACGTTATCAGTCTTTTCCCTGTAATTTCTCGAGAATTATACATCGCAGGAAAACTTTGCTAAGAGTGTGTAGATCGTAGAATTTGACAAAAAAATAACATGTTAAAATCTTTATAAGCGCGAATTTTATATCACTTTGCATATATATATATATATATATATACAGATGCTTATCAGAATAATGGAAACACCTGTAGTTGGCAACACGTCAGATGTATGAGTTGGCAGTGGTGTCGTGGCGACCGCAGCGCCGGACTGCTGGTGGTGGTGTGCTAGGTCGGTCTCCATACTACGTCAGGCGTCGTTGAACAGGAGTGTGCAGTGGCTGCAGCAGACGGAGGTAGTGTAAAATGGGAGACCTCTCAGAGTTTCAAAGAGGGCAAATTGTTGGTGCGCGGTTATGTGGAGTGAGTGTGACGGCAGTGGCTAGTGTGTTAGGTGTGTCGCCAGGGACAGTGTCGAAGGTGATGACGGCCTACACAACACACGGGAAAACCACATCGGGGAAGAGGAACAGTGGGCGGAAGAAAAGCATCAGTGACAGGGCACGCCGGGTATTAAAGCGCATTGTCACGCGGAACCGTCGTGCCACTGCGGCGCAAGTGACGGAGGAACTCAATCAGCACCTCCCCCAACCTGTTTCGACAATCACAGTCCGACGCGAATAACATGACATGAACTTACGGGGTCGTGTTGGACGGGCCAAACCTCTCATCAGGGACCAGAACGCTTTAGCACGCCGCAAATGGTGCCGCGACCATGCAACTTGGACCGTTGACGACTGGAAACGTGTGGTATGGTCGGATGAGTCACCATTCACCCTATTCCAAACCACGG
>JAGDQP010008288.1:11141-32818 GCA_022664845.1 Lepisma saccharinum | reverse complement strand
TATTTTAAGCTGATCGGGCATTGATTTCCAGATTGCCATCATAATTAGTACTAGATCAATCCTTTTACTATACCCTGCTCTACAGAAATAGATTATAGTTCCTTTTTTTTTTCTTTGAAAGGCTAAAATTGATGTGACAAGACGCCCTTGAAAAATGGGCTCCTCGCACGCGCGCTGCGTCTGTTTAGGCCTTATCGTCCTCACTCCCAGTACACAGTTTAATCAGTGATTTGTTGTTTACTTCAGAAAGTTGTTGTTCTGTTCTTGTATACATAATTGTGCTTGTAAAATGTCACCGAACCCGTTGTTTAGGACCGTATAACTCAAAAGTAAATGGATGAGACAAAACACTTTCTTCCGAGATCAAGCCCTATATGTTGAGAAAATTTTGATACAAATATATTGAATGTTATGCATGATTTAATAATAAATATTCAAAATGTTGTCAGAGATTTATTTCTTTTTTTCTGCAAATCGAATATATTGACACACAGAACTCACTGAGGTAAATTATTGTAACATTTTTCAATACCACCGAACAATCGGGATGGCCGTCTATTGAATTTGACAGAAAAAGTACGTTGATGAAATCTTACAAACACTGCACAAGGATAATATTAAATTATTCCCCAAATACATGTTCTTGCAATGATACGATCCACATTGGCAACACTGCTGCTATCAAGTTACCCTGCTGCGCTGCTCCTCTGGCTAACACCCTAGGCACTTTTAAGGAAAAAGGAGAAAGTTGGTTATTTTAGAGAATATGCGATAACCTACATACACCTTGCAACGCTGAATTTACCACCTTACTACAAATTTCAGCAAATGTTCAAAGTGTCCCACATTTTCTGGATACATAAGTTTGTATGTTTGATCATGTTTTCGGATACCTTTCTGAGGGTTGCAGCACCGATATTCCCAATTTCAAAACGTTATTCGCAACCGACATTTCAGGGTTGTAAGGTGTATGCAGGATTCTTTTCATTAAATTTAGTTTTTGAGTTATAAGGTCCTAAACCCCGGTCGACTTTTCGGACACAATGTGTAATCCGTGTGTAATTAATTATCTTTGCTGTTTTCCAACAGGGATGGCACCCTAGAAATGCTTTCATTCCTTTGTGAAGCTGGCGTTCCGGTGTTGGTGTTTTCTGCTGGGTTAGGAGATGTAGTGGAAGAAGTGCTACTTCAACACAGTGCTCTTTTAGACAACATGAAGATCATTTCCAATTACTTTGATTTCCAAGATGGAATAGCGGCTGGTTTCAAAGGAGGACTGATCCACATGTTTAATAAGAATGAAAAGGCCCTTGAAAATAGTGATTATTTCCAGAAACTTGAAAATCATAATAACGTTATCTTACTTGGAGACACAGTAGGAGATAGTAGCATGGCTGAAGGAGTACCTGATGTCGATGTGGTTCTAAAAATAGGATTTTTGTACGATCAGGTAAGTACAGGAATATGTGTTTTTAATCATTATTTTACAATTCAGCTACTTGTTGGAAGTACGTTCGCATTGTTTTTCGAAAATAATGGGGCTAAATTAAGAGTGCTAACATCACACGGTTCAAGCAAAATATGAACTGAAGGAGGTGTAAAGATGAGATTTGTTTTAATTCTACCAGGTTATACATTTCTTTTTCCTCGGACTGAGACAAGCTCGGGCCTCAGTCCACAAACCAAAAATAAATCGCTTGGCACCAGAGCCCTTCAATGGCCAAGGTCTCCCAGACGGCTATTGTTGACGGGACCATGTGTCAGCGCGGCGGTTTCCGCAGCCGGACAATCTAGGTTTTGTAAACGGGTTTGTCGCCACCTCTATTTAGGTAGCGCCGTATGAACCTTCACAATGCAGGGTAGGCACTATAAGTGCCTCCACAGGGAACCAAGCCCAGGACCACGTGCACAGAAGGTGATCTGCCATATGCACGCGTTAGAAACAAGTCGACTTGTCACTCTTGCACCTGCTGTTTAATTTATTGAGCAAACCGCACATGAATTCAATGTTTCACATAGTTAAGCAAGTCAGAAAACTAAAACTGAAGGAGTACTTGCAGAACCAAGACAGCCTCCAGGTAGGAAGTTGAGTTTAGAAACAACTGGTGCTTCACTTCTATGAACATGACAATAACAGTTGAATAATGGCAGGCAAGAATGATTGTTTCAGTTAAGATTGAGAAGGTACGAGTGTAGGGAAAAACAAAACAAAACAGTATTGTTATGTAATATCTCTGAACTATATACATTTAAGAACATTTATCCCAATGCACAGGTGGGTTTGCTCACATGTTTACTTAAAATCCCATTCTATATATCTAGGTATGGGAAATACCTAAAGTCCATCCATATATGTTAGCTTTACTTAAAGTGTATAGCAACTTGAAACCAAGTTCTTAAATAACTATCCATCATTAAGCGTGAACGTCGGTCAGATTTTCATAGTTGTATTTTGTCAAATTGCACCACAAATATATGGATATTAAGAGAAAGATATCCATTGTCATACTTGAAAACATGATAATTAAATTCTGCAACCTGTATCTGCCTCAGAACTATCCTTGAATTGACTTATTCCAGTAAAGTCCTATTTGTTACTGTGTTAATGATTAATGTGCATGTAGACAGTGTGGATGATCCTGGATCAGGTAGCACAACTGCCAGCATACAACCTGGTTGCTATGTCATTGCTGTTTATGACCAGCAATGATACTTGGAGTGTTATCCATGTTGTGAAGCAGAAGGTGAACTTTGTCACCTGCAGAACCAGCAAGATCATTTCACTGGCTTTTCTGACAAGTGTTGGATTCCCTATGAACGTATTGCTTACGAGTGTACCGGTTCCTTCAACTGTGTCTGGCAGGCAACACTTTCAGCAGTAGCTTCAGCCTGGCATAACTTCTATCAAAAACACAAGTGACCGTTTTCATGCTATTGACGCATGGAACAACAATCTTTTCATTCAATGTCTACTAATGAAGTTTAAGGTCTCTCTAGTGCCGTAGTTGTTCAAAAAACGCTTACCTATTCCCCACACATATTTCAAACATTTATTGTGCACTAGTGCCTTGCAATAACACGGTGGTATTTTAACGCATATTGAGGGAAGGTCTGATTACGTACTGTCCGCAACGTGATTTGGATATCACGTGTCCCTTTTGTGCTAAACGATTTCACAAATTCGCAGTTTTCGTTTTTTTTTTTTACTTCCAGTAGTATATAATACGATGTGTGTGAAACTTAGGTGGTTCTTTTAATGTGTGTTCCTTGAGTCCATATCAGAGTTGCTAGAAAAAATCTGTACTTGAGAGCCAGAACTGCTTAAGTCACAAATCCTTGATTTGAGAAGAAAATTTCCTTCACATAGAAACTAAATGGACAAACTACATATTAGACTTACTTTTTTACATTATTTAACATATTTATAACAAGAACCATTCAACCATTATGTGAGGTCTTGCGAATACTGTACAAAACTGCGTTAATCAGGATTTTGTCAAAATTGGACGTACGCGGTTCTGGCTCTCAGATAGAGAAATATTACCACCTTTTTGGACATGTCCAACCTCAGGCATATGAAATCTGAAAAATTTTTAACCTATCGAAATTTTTAAGTCATATTTTGGATTTTTTTTTCCTGTGGATGTGAATAAGCTGTGAGTCTTTCGATACAGTGCATACGTTGCTTGGGTGGAGGTCTGTGTAAACATCAATTGGCGGTGATAAATAGTTAGTTATTGAGTCCTGAAATTGGTTACGAAGCACATTGCTCAGAGTTGGGTCACATTTTCTGATCCTCACCACCATCTTCAATAAATCTGAAGCTATTTCTCGGGGGAACGTCATGTTTCGTATAGAAACCTTCCAGCCATGGTTGACCGATCATACCGAATTGCAGCCAAATCCCAGACTATGACCTGGAAGGCCTGGACGAACAGACAGAGAATGTCTCATGTATATTTTACAAGCATTAGTTTTCTCGGGCTTTCGTTGTTGTGATCTACATTCTTCGCGTAGTAATGTACACTCTAAAATAGCAAGAGCAGAATATTTCATTGTTGCGGAAAGAACGACTACTCTTTTAGAGTGGAATTTTCAGTCGAAAAGAATGATTTTCAATGAAACGCTCTCGGTTTGGATAGATAATGTGATTTTTATAGATGGAATTCAAATGCTTTATGAATGTTATTTATTCTTCAAAGTTGAAAGAGCGATTTCTCATCTTGTTAGAGTTGTTCTTCACAATGCATCATGGCTAGTAGCCAAGTTTCTTCTTCGCCATTTGTAACCGCGAAGGTTATCGAAAGACTAAGCTATACTTCGAAATGTATCGCGTTTAGTTAAAAATGACAACAGAAAACCTGAAAACTTTTTCTCAGTGACAGAAACATACCAGAAGATGTCAGGAGTAAGATATGTACAATAAATCTTTGAACATTGTTCTTAAATACTAGACGAGATAAACTATTTTGAAGGCGTACTGTTACAGTTGGCCGGCTGGCTGAGGGGATAATGCGTTAGATAGCTGGCCGGAAAGTTGCGGGTTCAAATACCATGCAGGGTAAGTTTTTTTTTTACTCTGTTTCGTTCGTAAGTGCATTACTTTTCTTTTTTTACTATTTATGAATAAATGCTTCCTCCCTTCTGCATCATTTTACATTTTCAAAAGATGATGCGTCTTTTCATGTTCGAAAAATGAACATTTTTATCTGAATAGAGGGAAATTCGTCTAAAATCTTACATCTACGTTGCAATCAGAAAGAACTACCATAGATCTCATTCTAACATCGACGCCAACTTACTGCCTGAATTGGGCTGCAGTTGTAGTGAAAGTGACAAGGAAGGAGGCGTAAGACCGGAAAATCACTTTCATCACAAACAAACTAAAGTATTTTAAATTAGTAAGATGTGAAATTGCTTTCCTTTTCTTTCTTTTTTTTTCACTACAATACAGTGTAAGACATGAGTGAAAACTAGACGCGTGTTTGAAATCTGAGATAAATATATCTGTTAGTAATTTGATTTTGCTACCAAATTATATTTGTGAGAATTCATTGTTCTAAATTCAGCTGGATTTTATTTATTACCTTTAGGTCTCTTTGTCTCAAGCTTTTTTAAATGCTTTGAAATGTTGAAAATAAGAATTGATGTAGGTTATATTCGAGTAAATACGGTCTTCCTTCTTTTTGTCTCGGTTAATAGAGAAATCAGGAAATACAGAAGGCCTCTCTACCACATATTAGAAAATGAGGAAGTCTGAAACTTGCTGTGAATTTTATATTGAGAATTTTTTGAGTGACCACCCTGTTCAAGTGAATCGCTACGCTATCGTGACAATTTTCGTCATGTTTTATTCGTTATTTCTATCATGTTACCGTATCAATAAGGCTCCAGTCATTTTCTGTTTTTGTCATACAGATTTGTGAGACATGGAACAAGTCTTTCCAGAGGCGTGAACCAAAAAATCCCTGAAGGCCATAAATAATTTTTAAAAAATCTTTTAAGAAAATAGAACGTATACTTCTATATTCCAACTGATAACAGTCTAGTGCAAAAATAACTTGGATCTCTATATTTCAACTTTACCTTTACAGGAATATAGCAGTAGCTAAATTAAATTACAGAAATGTTGATTTGATCAATATAAATATGTATTTACATACTATTTTTCTTTCTTCAAATTTCCAGATTGAAGAAAGACTTCCAGGTTTTCTCGAAACCTTTGATATAGTACTAATTGATGACCAAACAATGGATATTGTTAACGGAATCTTGAAAACCATTCAATGCAGAAGGTAGCTGAGCACTTGAAGCAGCAAATACAAGTAATGTGATGACGAACCGTTTGGTGTTGTGGCTGCCATATCTTCATTGAAGACATATCAATGCAATATTGTAGTTTAAAGCTGACAGTATTACATTCGACACGCTTTAGAAGCTATAATTGCATAATAATAGGTGCTGTTTTAGAGTATTATTAAACTTTCCTTTACAGAGATGATACGTTTTGATTAATTTGTGAATGAGCTGTGCTTAACATGAATTTGGAATTATAATTGCTTTGTTAGACGTGAGATGGTCACTATTTTTAATATAAAATAAATATTTTGTTAATTCTGTTTTATTTTGTGTGTTACTTTAAATAATTTTCCCTCCACAAAGTAGTATTTTATGTAAATTCATTATTAAAAAAAAAATAATTAATGTGGATTTTGATCTGCTATTTACAGCATAAATTCATCTCAAGCTAGGAATGTCATGCCCCAACGAGCGTAACTGCAGGATAAGGGATAGGGAAGATAACTCTTGGCAGTATTCGTCTAGTGAGATTACGAGAAAACCATGGAAGAGTCCTAAGTTAATATAAGTAACGTGAACAGGGATAAAGAAAGCTGTTCCGCATTCTCAGTATCGATCCAAATGCAGTAACCGTCAGTCAGTGTCGTATTGCTAACTTTTTGTCTTCGTATGTCATGCAATATGGAGTATGACATCTGCGACTATGTTGGCCAATAAAATGCGTCTTGTACGGTCAAAATTAGTCTTTTTATTGCTACGTATCGCTTACAGCAGTATTAGGAACAACAAAAAGGAAGTTATTGTAACTTAACGTGAAAGTTTCATTCTTAACGCGTTTAGTCTATAATGTTCACATTTTTTATTAATTTACTTACGTAAGCTCTTCTGTAAATACCCTGTCAGCTTTGGACACGCGTAATTTGTGAGATTAAGTTTGACTTAGCGCTGCTGATAGATTCCGCCAGTATTTTGTGTAGCGACTGGTTTAACCTAACTAACTCTATGGTTTATGGAACTCGCAAGTTCATCGCCGCAGTAACAAACGTTCGCCATTGAATTCTATCCTGGGCAATATCAAGCCAGTTTTAATCCTGTTCTTGGAGTCCTCTAAAGCAGTCCCAGCTCGGAGATCCGAATTAGGGACTAGTTTACCTCCGGAATATTTTACCCCAGGAGAATCCATGAACCATCTGTTACTATTTCTTGACATGTTTTAGCGGTGTAGAGTTGTCAGCTCTACGACCTCGCAGTAAAGGTAGACATTCAAGATGTCGTCCTCTGTCCATCTCTGAGCCTTGCCGATGTCATTCATCTTCAGCCTCAGAGTGGTAATGGTGATGCTGCTTCCCCTCACCATGATATTTTTTTCGGGGTTATCTTCCCTTAGCCTTTGTAGATCCCTCTACTAACTGCAAGGCAGCAGTAATGGTTTTGGTCCGCCCCGGAATATTTCCGGTACCCACCATATCTGGTTGACATTCCCCTATCCGCCACCTGGGGAGGCGCCTGGTGGGAGACCAGTAACTCCAACCCGGACTGGTTTAACCTATATGAACAAATAGTATATGTTTTTTATTTGTAAATATTTTCATTGAGATGAGTATTTTGAGAACATGAGCTTGGGAGAGAAGCGTTATAACGGGTAGAATATAAGTATGTGAGGGTGAACGAGAGAGTCCTTGTAATTTGCCTTGTGGACCGAGAATGGATTACTTTGAACTGAAGAATATTAATATAACAGCTGTCCTATGGATTATAAACGACTAGAATAAGGTGTGTAAGTTGCTACATTTCAAATGAATATATAAATTGCTAAGATACTTTTATTGTATAAAATATATTTTTGTTACAAACTGTATATTTCATTACTGTTGTGATAGTGCCATTCTTTATATTGTATTCCAGCAACAAACAATTTTCAATTATACATTTTATGTGGAAGTAGTTACGTTAGAGGTAACTCAGCCAGGATTTTGGATTTTCTATCAGAATTTTGTCTACCACAGATTGGCTAACACCCTTTTGTTTGAGTCTTGGAGCAATATTGAGAAGTATATGAGCATAACCATGACCTCCAAATTGCAGCTGCAAGAAAAAAAATATATACATTGAAAATTATTTTGAAAGTAGTCCTCTTGAAATTTTGATGGATACTCTGCCATGTATGATTTTTGTCTAAACCAAATCAACATTCTCAAATAAGAACGTTTAATGTCGAGGAAACCAAGCTTATTAGAAAGTACACAAGAAGCTACGGAAAGTAGCACCAAACAATGAACACATTTCAGTACCGATTAAGATAAATCATTCAAGATCAGAGCCAAAGTATCCATAAGCTAGTTCTTTGTAACAGCGACCAGGGTTATCGTCTAATTAGCATGCCGAACTTATTTGTAGAAGACTCGGGATCGATCCCAGTCGGGAAAGCTACTTTCCTATTTGAAGTGTTCAATTGAAAATAAATCTTTGTCCCATTTTTTTACTTTTCGAGATATTTGAGCTGAAAGATTTGAAAATATTACTGAAATGATTATAATTCATATTTTAAACATGCAGCAACACAAGTTATATAAAGCACCTTTCCGTTATATTGGTACTAATTTTATGTAATTAATATGTTTTATTTGCTTATATTGTAAAAACAAAATATGGACAAAATAGGGATTTTTTCAATTAAACTGGACGCTGAAGTATATTTTTGTAAGAAATATTACAAATGAGAACAGGAAAATACTTCAAAATAGTATTTATAACACTTTGCACAGTTGGTAACGAACAGAACAATTCGCAGTAAGTAGAATTGAGCACAGACTAGCAGAATACGTAATGTCATTATCCAGTTTCCACTACATCTGGATCAACTTTTTCTTGCAGCAACCTATAAAACTACCGCTCATCTTCGGGTACATACGGAATAAGTGATAAGTGTATCTTTCAGTTTTTCCAATTTGATGAGAAGATATTTTCCTCCCAATACTAGATTTCGGATAGTCAATGATCAGCCGTCGAAATTCTTGCCGGTACAAAGCGAATTATCAGAACGGGCCTGTCATTGTTCTGTTTTAAAAGGTACTGTTGCTGAACCTAGAAAGACATCTAAGGCCGTAACAGAATTTGCTCTTTCACTCTATGGTGGTATTAGGAGTTAAATATATCTGAAAATTGAGATACAAGTCATTTGCAAAATTAAATTCGGTCTAGCTTCTTTACGCTCTCAGAAGCTGCTTTTCAATATCACTGTTTACAAACATATTAAGTGCAGAAATGGATGAGAAATAACTTGCCTCCGGCAGAGTGGGGTCATCACGAATGGGCTAGCTTCTGTCCATTATAGATAAAGAATGCACCTACATAGCTTTATCACATAATATTTAAGTGCCTTAGAAGTTGCTGAAATGTAGTGATCTGAAAACATTGCAGTGGGTGGTTGTGCCCGAATTCTGATATTTATCAAGGAAGAGCTAGATTGTAATGATTGTTGATATGTAGCTGGAAGAATTCTTCTCTATAGTAGACAAAGGACAAAACCATAATAAAGTGGTTTTCGTAGATGGTTATTCTCCAGAAATAGTTTTTTTTTGTGAAACTGCATTGCTTCTGACAAAAGATAAACCCGAAATTACTTTCTTTGCTTCTATTTGTTTCTTAAAGCACTTCTAACTGGGCCAGTTTCTATCTACTTTCATATTTTAATAATATTTATGTTATTTAGTCTCAAATATGCTTAAGATCAACTCCATGGAATGAAACTCACCTTCAATTTCATGTTTGAGACATGATTTCAGTATCTGTTGTTAGTTTTCCAGTTAATTTTCAACAATCATTCTTCAAAATAATTTAGTTCGAAACACGAATCGTAATTAAATCGAAACTAAACCTATTAGTATGAGAATTACATTTACTGAAACACATGACACTCGCTTTTTCATCACCTTCATGGATTAACAAAAAAGTTGTAATAAAAGTGTGGAGCTGGCAACACTGCACAACATTTTTTGCATGTGTTAGATAGGATGCATCCAGCTTAGTCTCGTTTCAGTGGAAGTAGAAGGAAGACGCTTCTACAGTAGATTTACTGTGGAATAGAAAGTTAAAACCACGTGTGTGTCATTTATTCATCATCAACTCCATGGAACTCATAATCATAGAATTTTATTTTAATTTATCTTTCCTATAATCATGAGGAGAAACCAAACACTGAACACTTCATTCATGCTTCATTGTAGAATTTTATTCTCACTAAAGAACACGGAAACGAAAAGGGTAAAAAGAAAGTCAGCTCCATGGAAATTACTCTGTACTTTGTAAATGGAATTAATAAATAAAGAATACAATATTGATCTCTGAGTACCTTTAAAATGTACGGAAAATGTCTCCAAGATTCCTACAAT
The DNA here is from genome assembly GCA_022664845.1 of Lepisma saccharinum. Classification (NCBI taxonomy): domain Eukaryota; kingdom Metazoa; phylum Arthropoda; class Insecta; order Zygentoma; family Lepismatidae; genus Lepisma; species Lepisma saccharinum. The sequence goes on along the minus strand of JAGDQP010008288.1, from coordinate 22,628 downwards.
ACAACTTTAAAATAGTTGAAAAGTTTCTGGAGAATGACCCAGTACTGAAAAGACTCTTCATTCGCTTTCTGTTAACTTTTGCAAGACTATAATTACTGCTCAATATACTAGAGACTGTTACTTCAAAATACATTTCGTTATCATTATCGTACTTCCGTAAGACCCTTAGAACAAGTGATGTACAAGGAAACAAGGATTTCAAGTTATCATCCAAAGGAAAAAAGAATCTTTGAGGTTTGGTGTTACAGAATGGTTTTGAAAAACCGTTCTGAAATTACTCGCACCTGTAGCAGGTAAATAGCGCATCCTAGAAGGAAAATTCAAAAACTTTTGTGTAAATGAATTTTTGTAATATGTTTTGTTTTAAAATGCTTTTCAACCGAAAAATTACAATAAAAAAAATTATTTTAAGCACCATTTTTCAAGATTGTGACGAAGTCAGGGGGTGGTAAAAGGTTGCAAAATTAATACTTTGTTAATATTACTATTAGGTTGAAAACAAAAGTATATTCCAACCTCTCAGAATCTTTCTTTCTTTCTTTGTATGTCAGGTTACATCGCTCTATAGGCTATGTATCACAGACAACTTCTGTAAACTGTTTTGCAGACCTTAACTAAATCAGCTACTACCCAGGACATTTCATGACGTTATAAGGATTTTTAATTAGAGAATACTTCTGAGTACGATATTCAATCAATCCAGCGACCACGACTTTCTGACTAGTTTTTCAACCCTTACTTAACGTTCTTTATTATCAGATTATAGATTTAATGTTTAACCAATCAATTTCTTACAGAAAATGAAAGGTAAGTCAACTTACCAGCCGGTGTTTTGTGTGAATATCATGGGCAACCAGAATTCTATCCTCCAATCCTTCTTTGAGAAGTGTTAAGATTTTGCTGATCCGTTGTGCGTCTGAAGGCATATCTACCTGTGGCGCCAACTGGTAGTATGAGCACTCTATTCCAAATAAATCAAATTGGCAGTAGGTTCCTAGTTCGGAAAATTCTACCAGTCGGTCGTCGTCAATAAGAGTTCCTATTGGAAAACCAATACACATGAGAACAGTAATCAGATAAAATAACCGGTGTGAGTTCTGGACATTTTCTTTTGATGAAACCGTGTGGTGTAGTTTCTGTGTTTGAAATGAAAATTTGGAACTATGGATGTATTTGTACTCAGTGGTTCTGATATTTATATCTTCTGTAATCAACGAATTAAATTATATGTTCGATCTTGTTTTGTCCTTGACTTCCATAGGACATTATTAGCGACTCTACTTCTATTTCTCCAAACTTCTTAAGAATGCCTGCTGAGGTAGGAAAATATTTTTTCCAAATAGATTTACCTACTTGACTAAACCTCTGTGACGTCAGTGTAGAGTAAAGCAATAAACGCAATTCAATTACAACATAATATTATTAACATTTCAAACAACTTGTTAAGTCTTTTCTCAAAATATAAAACGTAAAAGGAAATAGAACAGCGAGATAAACTGTATACAGAAAAAGAGTAAACCATGATTCCTGTATAGTAAATGGTTGAAAACAGTTTCCACATACTGAGGCATGTAATAAATTTTAATCTTTCAGTTAAAAACACACGAAAAAAAAAAAAAACTATCCTTTCAACATATAAGTCACATCACCATTAGTGTTTTCATAGTGATATATCGTTCAGCCATAAAGTATAGATAGGAGTGTCTTAATTTCCCATTCAAAAGTCAACTTGAAAACAAAGCGCCGAGATATACTCTTGAATGTTATTTTAAATCCTATTTTGGTTAGTCCTTTCGAAACGATAAAAAGAGTTTCGTTTCGAAAGATCTAGCCAAAATAAGATTTAAAAGAATAGTTAAGAAGATATCTCAGTACCTTGTTTTTAAAGGTGAGTTTTGAATATTAAATGAATTATACATATATCCTCCCTGCGTGCACTATATCTTTATTAACAGTGTCCATTGCGTGTGCGAATGATCACTGACACAAGTTTTGTTAATGCAACGGGGCTCCGATATGACCAGGAAGGATCTCAAAGTGTGATTCTGAATCTTATATAAATGTTACTGCCATTTTATGGATTTTTGTATTTTTCATACTAATGGTTCCAATGTTACGTTGTGAACAATGTCAGGGAGCGTCCAAGATATGAATATGAAGTAAACCAAACAACCATTTTTGACGCATTACATCAAAATATTCATTTTACAACCATTCGAATGAGAAAAACAAGTCGAAAATATGAACATTTGGCGCATCACTAGAGAATGTATAAAGCAAATTTTGAGGAAAGGAAGTTCTGATAGGAATAAGACTTGAACTATTGCAGTATAACGACTAATGCTGATTCACTTCATATATGTTTTCGAAACTATTAGAATGTGATATTTTTGTATGAGTACAAATGAAAATTAGTCATTTGAATTTCGCATTCATTTATGTTACTAATTATCTAGTGAAAGTACAAGAATTGAGCAGTGTTATTTTATTGAGGATTGGGTGTATACAGAACACGAAAAATTCGCCACGAACAGCTCTCAAAAACAAGTTCCAGTACATAAGGAACCAGTGTTCATAGTTGTGACGAGATAAATTAACATTTCTTGGTGAAAGTACATCCTGGGGAATTTTCTATGAAAATCAGAAACAGTGGAGTTAAGTTTCAAAACTTTGTTTTTAAAAATCTGCTTTACATCAATATTCTCGACTGATGCGTAAATGTTGGTATTTTCAATTAGGCATTTTTTCTCCATTCCAATGGTTGTAAAGTAGACATTTGTTGGTGAGTTGCGTTCAAAAGAGTTGTTCGCTTGATTACACACTGATGCCTTGGTCATTCCCTAGCATTGTTTACGAAATGACGTTGAAGTATTTTCCTGCATCAACCCATTCAAACTTTACCTGTCATTGCGCGCGTCACCATCAGATAGCACCAAAACTATCAAACGGAGATAAAAAAGATGAAAGCCCGAAGGTTTGAAATCATCGTACAAAAGTCTATAGAATGACATTAACATGAATTCACACTTCGTGACCCTCTATTCAAAGACAGTGTAATACCGTACAAGCAAAGAAACTGTTTTGTGAATAATGGTTGTTTTTCTTTCGTAAGTTAGTGTTGCAAATAATTATAAGCAGTGCAATAATGTGGATTAAAATAGCTAGAACTGATTTATAATAAAGTTAATGGGATTCGTATTAGAAAATACAACAAAATGAATGTAGTTTTCAACATTCTTACATGTACATACTATGAATATAAGTACGCGGAAGAGACTTTTCTTGCAGACTACTTTTTTTTTTCCACTATTTTCGTATATTACTTTCCTAATTATGAAACAAACAAATTGACCTGATTGGGAGTTTATTAGCTAAGTGAAGTTCGTCACTTCAGAATTTTGTTTATGATCAGACCTAAAATTTTTACTGGTAATAAAGTTATTAAGGATGGATTCTCGATACCACCGATACTTGGAAGGTATCGGTCGATACCTTCAATATTGAACTCGATACTTTTATATGTTTTAATAGTGATATCTTTCTTTGAAAATAATCTCTTAGTAGAACATTATAGTTTACATATCAGAGTGAAAGATTCTTTAGTTTTCAAAACAAAATTACATGAAACGAATTGGTTGTGGATATAATTCTATTGAGGCCGTGTATCTATAATTAATTTAATTAAAACAAGCTGACAAGGCTTAGCTGACTGTAACTCTTGCTGTGTGTTTTTAAAATAAAGTTAATTGTGATAGCCTTGTAAGCTTGTTTTATTTAAATTAGAAATTGTTTGCTATGATCTATTTATGTTGAGAAGTGAGAGATCATGGTTGAACATAATGATGACCAGGTACTTATTGAAATTGACAATTTTTAGAGCTTCTGTGCCTATATTCGATACCGATACTCCAAGAAAACATATATAGATACCGATACAGGACACTTTATTTAAAAAGTAACGAGTAAAAGATACCGATACTCTATAAAAGTATCTCGATACTTCATCGATACTTGACATGGTTTGCTTGACGAATGTAAATCTAAAATAAACAGTGATTCAGAGAAACGCATATAAAATGTCTTTGGTTGCCAGGAAATGTGACGTGATTCCAATCGATGTTGTCAGCACACACTACAATTCACAATATTCACGACTGAGATCTAGAGCTGGACGTGTTCCTTTTCTTCTATCCTTCTCTCAACGTCCAGACTGACTTGCTCAGTATCGTTTATTCCGATACTCAATACTGTTTAAAAGTATCGAATATTTAGATAGATATACTTTTCCCCGAAGTATCTAGTATTTGGCAATATACCAATATTTGCATCGCGATACTGCCCATTTATGATTGGATTAGACTGGAAGTGGATGAATGACCGAGGTTAAATGTATTGCTCTGGTGTCTATCATTGGACACTAGCCGATCACTCCAATATCGTTAAATAGAGTTCGGTGCAGCACAACAGACTCAACCTGATCACAGTGGAATGAAAATTCTCATGTTTCTTACAAAAACTTCCTTTCAGTTATTAACTGTTTGCGTAGGTTTTTGATATTTTTCGTTTTATTATTATTTTTAGTCACTCATTAAAGTGAGCGAAATGTTAACAGTATTGTCGCAAAATTTAAAAAAGGCGACCTCTACTATCATGTATAAGAAAGTAGTCAACAGTGGATACAATTAACAAATATTTTAAATAGAATAAGTTAATAAAGTGGAAGAGCTAAGGATAGGGAATTTGTATATTTGAATTAAATTAAAATTATTATTATTGTAGAACACTGCTGAGGAAACTATCGGGTATTGAGTATCGAGAAATTTTGGTATCGACCCATCTCTAAACGTTATCTTCAATTTTAATTAGTGGCAAGTTACCTGCTTTGCTTGTTAGGAGGAGGAAGTTTACTGCTGCTGTCTTTATCAATGTTTTCATTCACTTTATTCAGTTCTAACTATAATGATAAACATTTTATTTAATCCCTAATTTTGCAGTTTAGATTTTAATTATCTTTACCTGTGACACCTAAACTTATATCTTTTGCGAAAAATGTTTGCCCTAACGGTATACAGTGTGATTATATTGTTTGGTGATATGGCAAATGAATTGAGTTGTTGTATAGGGAGGAGCCTATGCTAGAATATTTTCAGGACATATTAAAAACTGAATTTGGATCTCAGGTGAAGCTGTTCGGAACATTTACTGTATTCAGAAGTTTGCGCAACGATTGAAAACTGGAAGTACTCAGAATGAGAATTTAAGTAGAAAGGGGAAATGTAAGTTCTAAGGAAAATGTGCACTTGTTCTACATAAAATCTATATGAAGTTTAAATCACAACGTTTGGTTCGATCTACCTGCTTCAGCTCTTACTAACAGTTCGAACTTATATTTAAAATTAAACTTACTTTCAAGATGAGACATGACTGCTTTTCTGACTGATCCTCCAGCTTCTTGATAAATTCTTATTATTTCGAAAGGTGCTTCAGGGTTTCGGCCAGGGTGAAAACTCACGGGACATCCTAAATTCTGTTGAACTTCAGCTGTAGCTTGGATTGCTCTCTTCTCAAAATCTACAATAAAATGTATATGCAATTGCTTTACTTAGTTATTGCTAATTTCAAAACTGTAAAGCTCGCTTAAATTGAGGAACTGAGAAACAGTAATGCTAGTGACGTTAAAAAGTAGTTTTTATTTTACACAAAGCATGAAGAAAAGATTAATATGACATATATAAACGATCATCTTGATATTTTTATTTTACAATATCATGTTCGGTGCTTTTCTTCTGAATCCTCCTAAATTACAACGCACTTAACACAGTGATGTCATTTACGGGAGCTAGAGAATATTGCCTCCTCCCCAAAATGCAAATGGTATAATCATTTTTTTTTTAATTTCACAGTAACAGGAAGTCGTAGAGTATCATTCAATATATATGACATTTCTATGAATAAAATATTTCGTAATAATAATAACACAAAATATTTATTTTCCCTTGTCGTTTTAGTTATACCTTTGCAAAGTCAAAAAAGAAAATTCAAGAAATTTTATTGGAAAATACTTAACAAAATGATACGTTAGCATGTTGAAAGTCATGTTAATGGTGACCTTGGTGCGTGCAACAGGTTATCTTGTCCCGACAAGGTTAGAGATTTTACAATAAAGTCGAATGAGACGTTTCACCGAGTAAGGAAAGTTTCAGAACACACAGGATTGTTCAATATCAAATTTTGTCAATGATGTGATACCAGGAACCTAGATGTGATAAATTATGAAGGCTGGATCAACACCAAAATTTGAAACCCCACCGAGGTTCGAACACGAAATCAAGAGCCGACCGGGTAACCGTTCGGTCTAAGGGGTTAAGCTCAGGACTCGAAGGTCCCGGATTCGAGTCCCGGCAGGGACGTGGGTGTCTTTTAACTAGGGGCATAATTTATCTTGACGGGCCGAAGTCAACAGTTACTAGACTGGCCCATATAAAAAGTTTTTACGAAATTAAGAGTGATAGCCACTTAACTACGAAGAATTTATATCTCCTAACAATTTTCTGAAATGTCGCTTCTGACTCAGCGCGAATTGTGATGTATATTTGTGTAGTTTTTCAGATAATGGTCTTTTAATTATAATTTTCGAAAATGTAAATGAAATATTTTGTTTTAAATAAAATTTTGTATGCACTTTTTCTACTTACTATAAACGAAAATCGAAGCAATCTCCTTGTAAATACCTAAATGCATCTTTGTTTCGTTCGTTAACGAGGCTACTCCTGCTTTCGTTCGGTCTACTTATACCTTTTCTATCCATCTTTCACGCTTAATGATTTTTTTTTTTACTTCAACTTCCTGTTTTGGGTTATCACGCTTCAAATTTTGATATCTTTCTGAAAGTTTTCATTTTAAGATTGACATTTACTAGGAGAGAACATTTTGCATATAAGGAATTCTAAATGAGTTTGAAATTACAACCGTAAAGATTATTACTCTTTAGAAATGTAAATTACAGAACTGACAAGGAATCAATTGTTAATATTAATTTATATTTCGATAAACTGCAGGCGATCTGAATCGAGATTCTAAAATAGCAGCATTAGAAAGAGAAGAAAAATTATAAGGATTGAGATTGAAACTTGGCTTAAGAATACAAAAGAAATGATAAATATGAAATTCCAAATTCATTCATGTACATGGAATTTAGAAGGTTTGGAGAACAACAAAACTCGAAATAACGTAAAAGTACGCTAAGATATAAATTAATTGCAATAGCACCATGGTTCATGCACGTCCCGGTAAAAGTAAGATTTCAGTGGAAAAAATCAAAACGAAGAATGATAGACTGAGGGAATTCAGTGTAGAAGTCTCGTTTACGTTATGGTTTAACAACAACCTATTCTCAGATCACCAGTAAGTGTTCTACTTTATCAGTTTGCACGTGGTGGATCTACTAATTTTCATCTAGAAATTTCACGGGTCATTGGTACCTTTTTTGGGTTAAAAAAATCACAGTTTCGTTAATTGATTAAGGTGCTTAAAAATAGCATTTTACTTTTATTTTTTGATGCTGTAGTTGACTATGCAGTGTCAGACGATCATTCTCCATTATTCAATGAGGGATACTCTGATGATCAAAATGGTGCATAAATCTTTATATTTGGAAGATACGCGAAGTTTTTCTGAGATTGTGATATGCATGGGTAATGTAAATGTAATGTTCTAACTCCAGTTTCACGTTAGGTTAGGTTAGATGAATACAATACCGACAAACGAAACTAAAGCACCTCCGTATAAATCAGATATTATCTTCTAATCTAGCTTTATACTGCAATAAGCACTGGCATGGAAAAGTGTACAAACTCCAGTATCTCAAAACATATGTAGCAATAAAATAGTTTTAATTCACGACAGAAAAAAAACAAACAGCATGAGGCATTTTAATGCGTTACAAATTCAAAGAAAGAGAAAATATAGAAATCACTCAGTATTGTTTGTGGACAATTCTAATAGTACATGAATATACATGATCATATTTCATACAGACATTCCTTTACATAATGAATCATTTTATATGCAATTGTACAATGAAAATTTCTTAAATATGTGCTTAAATAACACCATTGCTTGAACTAAATTCATTCTTTTAAACAGAGTACGACAAATAGATTGCTGTTTGTTCAAGGTCTGTCTTCTTGATTGCATTTATAGACAAAGTTTGTAGCAAATTCTCTGTTAAAATAAATATAGTTATCTGTATCCAATCCATCCTAAAAATATAGTAGTAGTGAGTGGTGGTCAGCAGCAAGCTCTTTCTCAATGACTTTCTCTCTGAATTATACGTGAGAATATGTCGAAACGTTCTTATTACAAAATGTGTTTATTTCTTGCACAGCACTAGTGAGTCGCGCTATTTCTACAATTATACTAAAAACTATACATGAGTTGAGTAAAGAACGAAGCTTACCACAACATATTCAAATTTTAAAATAATAATGTCAAATTTGTTACATAGATGATTATCCTTGAACCGTACTGACTTATAAATAGGATCATAATTCCTCCAATCGAACAGCGGGACTTGACTTCGTAATGCATATCGTAAGACTTGACGTATGTTGATATACTCTCTGTGCTAATATCTCTTCAAACACACATATGTAGGCAAGACGTAAACTCATTCTGAATCATGTACGGACAAATGACAAGTACAGAGACGACTCGATTAAAGAAACGTACATATCAACACAACTTGACGACCGAACTCTTTATGAACAACTACATATGTATGGCAAACGCGCATCAATCCTAACAATCCCAAAGCGGATACAATTACAATAATTACGAAAGAATATTCGAATTACGCGCTGTGAAAAACAGACGATGAATGAAATCTCTAAAACAATGTTGCAAAATACAACGATAACAAGATATCTGTTTCAAGCCGATTATGCCTTACGGCAACGGTTATATTGAAACGTTTTTTCTTTACATCACTTGAAAGTCTGCCTGAAGGACCATCTTGTCAGAAGTTTAAACTCTTCCCATCTACGTATATCTGTACCAATGCTGTTATTGACTAGTTATTACAAATATTGAAGCATAATTCACTACATGGAATTACACCATCGCACTAAAGTCACCGATCTTATTCTGTTATTAGCATGAAGTGTTTAGTTATACTGTATATTAGACCTTATGTTGTAAACCGTGGATCTATCTCTACATTGAAACTAATTCGTATTTAGTATTTATATGAACATTATTTCATATTACCTTGAATTGGCCACGAGCTGCCCACTTCACCAATGAATCCGCATTTAATTTCTTTGGATTCGACACAACCTTCCGTCAAATCTGTTGTAATTGTTTCAGCCATAGATTCAACACTTCTTTTAAGATCAGCAGGCTTTTGAACCTCCGCAACGTAGAATCCTGTAGATAAGCATAGAAAGAAGCTAAGAAAATAATTTTCATAGTATATAAAGAAATGCTATTCTTGCATCACATTTTTACTTCTCTAAGCTGTCATTGGTATTGAATGGAATTAATGGAATATTAATATTGGTATTCGAATAACATTTGAACATCTCAAGGTAATTAACTTTACTTTTGCTGGAATGGAATTGAAATGTTATGCAGATTATAAGTAATAATGTACCGTACTTGTTTTCGATTACGTTTTTTAACGGAACAACTGTACGTGGCGAAAATGGCATTACTGTAACTGGCTATTTAATTCATTCTAAAGAAAAGTGTGAGTCAATGTCTAAAACAAGCCTCAATCACTATCTAATATTTGTCCATGTTCAGGCGAACACTAACTCACGTCTGAGCTTAAATGTATTTCTGCAAAATAAAAATTAGTGTTTAGACATTGGCTTTTCTCTTGTTAATGATTACCAGGTGTATGCATAAGTAGTTTCCGGTTTACCTAAGAGATGGCGCCAGCGAAAAGTACGCAGCGTATTCATTTGACACATACGTCATTTTGTTCGTCTGACATTAAACTACAAACACACACAAGTTGAGTCCGCCAAACACTAGCGTCTTTGTTTTATCGTTCAGTGATCATGTCGAAGTTTGTGCCTGAAAAAGAACATTTGCGGCACGCATTGCTTTTCTAATTTAATCAAAAGAAAAAAGGCTGTTGCAAGTCATCGTGTGCTGGTAGAAACATATGGTGAACACGCTCCATCGATTAGAACATGTGAGACATGGTTTCGACAATTTAAAAGTGGTGATTTCAATGTGAAAGACAGTACGCGCTCTGGTAGACCACAAAAGTGCGAAAACGAGCAATTGCAGGTGTTATTGGAGGACCCAACTCAAACTCAACAGCAATTGGCAAAAGCATTAAATGTGTCACAAGAAACAATCAGCAGACGTTTACGAGCAATGGGGAAGATCAATAAACTGGGTAAATGGGTCCCACACGATTTGAATGAACGTCAAATGGAAAATCGCAAAGTCACTTGTGAAATGCTGCTTCAACGCCACTAAAGAAAATCCTTTTTGTTTCGAATTGTGACGGGTGACGAAAAATGGATTTATTTTGAAAACCCGAAGCGGACAAAATCGTGGCTTTCACCTGGCGAAGTCGGTCCTTCAACACCAAGGCCAAATCTCTTCGGCAAGAAGACCATGCTTTGTGCCTGGTGGGACCAGAGCGGTATTGTGTATTATGAACTCTTGAAGCCCGGCGAAACCGTTAATGCACAACGCTATCGCCAACAAATGATTAATTTAAATCACGCATTGATCGAAAGACGACCGGAATGGGCCCGAAGACATGGCAAAGTGATTGTGTTACACGACCATGCGCCGTCTCACACAGCAAAACCAGTGAAAGACACCTTGAAATCGCTTGGATGGGACATCCTTCCGCACCCGCCGTACTCCCCAGACCTGGCTCCATCTGACTATCACCTCTTCGCATCAATGGGGCACGCGCTCTCAGAGCAGCACTTCAGCAATTTCGAAGACGTTGGAAAATGGCTCGACGAATGGTTTGCCGCAAAAGAGAAGCAGTTTTTCTGGCATGGTATGCAACAATTACCTGAAAGATGGGCGAAATGTGTAGAAGCCGATGGCCAATATTTTGAATAAAACAAAATTAATTTCCCTTGAAAATTACGTGTTTTCTTTACCACAAAACCGGCAAAAACTTATGCATACACCTGGTAAATAGTGTTTCTGCAATCCAACGAACTGTTGTCGTAGGAATATGAAGTGAACAAGTAAAGACAATAAATATTTCGGGTTCTAAGCTACTAGACAATCAAAGGTAAGATAAGAAAATAGATAATATGTAGTCACACCTAACAAACAATAACAGTAAAACTTCAACCCGGAAATAAATAAATCATTAGAAGGGAAAGTAGTGGACGAACATTGGCGAGGTTGGAAATATCGATAATAGTAGTGAGTGGACGCGCATGTTAACATGAAAACTATGGAAAGTGTAATTCTGGAAAACTTAGATATATAATGTGC
>JAGDQP010008288.1:0-11131 GCA_022664845.1 Lepisma saccharinum | reverse complement strand
AAAACTATGGAAAGTGTAATTCTGGAAAACTTAGATATATAATGTGCATGTATAAAACTATGGAAAGTGTAATTCTGGAAAACTTAGATATATAATGTGCATGTATATGAATATGTAGAATAAAAATGCAGACTGTAGATGCAAGTGCTAATAATGTTATACAGTCCAATTGCACTGCACGATCACATTCTCACAACAATGTCTGCCAGGGCACATGCCATTACTTCCTCATAGAACCAAGCCACGAAAATGCACGATTTCTGTAGTTGTGACCATCTACATGACTCACTTGCTTCTCCGTTCGTGCTAATTTGACTGGCAACACAGACAAGTTGAATTACAACAGTTTATACGATTGTCAGATTCAATGCTTAATTTCACTGTATTTTCCTTGTCCTTGTTGCAGTGACAACGGAGCCGGAGGTTAGCCATTTTTAGATGCTTCCGATGTCAATCTCAGAAAGAAATTTGGGTGTTATGGGAATGGCCGTGGTATAAGGAAGCTCACAGTTGTTTCCACTTGATTACTGTGTTAAAAATTGAGTATTTGTGAGCTAATTTGTATATTTTGGTCGTAAGCGTAAAAGGTAACGATTACTTTTTTGAAAATGATGATGATATATCAACGGTTGAGGATTATATTGCCGTACCTTTTACTAAATTCCTATGGAGATACAACATTCATCAAACGTCGATATGTTATAGTGATAAAAAGTGCGTTTCCATATCGCAATACAATGATATGTTGATAATAAAAATGTAGTTATCTTTTCGTCCCTGGAATACATGTACACAGAGGAATTCCTGTTAAAACAAGATTATGTGTATATTATCAAAATGAAAGGGAGGTCTGCCGTAACATGGACGTCATTAAAGAAGTGGTTAGGGAGAAGATAGCTTATTCTACTCTCGAGATGAAAGGGAATATTTCGAGATGAAAGGAAGTACGGTAATATGCTCGTATAGTTGGTGAATGGGGCTTGAGTTAATGTAGAATGGAACACGGAGTACATGTTGTTCCAGTAAGGATACGTAGTGAAATAATTTAAATTTGAGACGTGTAAAGGGATGTAAGAAACAAGGGTAGAACATAAGAATTACAACCAATAAAATTTTATCCACTGCAGCAAACTGTCATTGGGGAGGGGGAAGAATTGGTCTACTCAATGGGGAATAGCCCCATATTATTTCTTATCATATTGCCCTCTTGCTCTTGCCACAGACCTCAAATTTTTTATTTAATGTACGGTACTTATTAATGTTTTCGTCGTGAATGGAATAAAAAATTCACTGGAATTTTACTGTTTTAGGAACTGAATTTCAATTGAGCTGTTAGTAATCTTGATTAGTATTGTCAAGACTAAACTTAATACTAATTAGCCGGAATTTTGTTTATATTGACGAGAGAGTGCATGTGACTAACTTTTCCTGTAGTGAGACTCGGGAGTGTAAAATAACTGATCTCAAACAGCATGAAATACTGTGCATGTTGGTGTAACATACGTGTCTCCTTTGTATTGTTTCAATAGTTTCCTTAATTGAAATCTCTTACCTGTACTTTTATGTAGAGTTTGAAGGAAATCAAAATCCATTTTCTGTCCCGTTTCCCACAATTGCTGGACTATGGCAGTTTTACCATAGATCTCATACCCAACTGTTTTGAGACGGATGTTGCTTTCATGCTTTTCATATCTTATGATGTGGCGTAAGGGAAGAAGTATGTATTACTTTGTTACATTCAACATGCTACTTCGTTCAGATTGTAAATACTGCCACTCTGATGTTCTTTGATAGGCCAGTGTCTTGATATATCATATTTTGACGATTAATGTGTTTTTTCTGTTCAGTGTTTGCCACTGTAGAGAATTAAGATTGTCTTCTTCTTTTGTTTGCTTGTTTGTTAACAAAAGATAAATTCCAGCTCATTAATGTTCACTTAAATCTGGACAATGATGATCAAGGAGGCTATTTTGAGCTCGGGTGCAAGACTGGACTCATCTAAAAACATTATTTTATTTAATGCGCTTAAACTACCTGGATAAATGGAACGACGAAAGTAATGGAAGATATTTGCTTCCCAACAGTCACTCACAAGGGACACCCGCGAACTCGGACAGGAGAAACCAGATGGAAGTTTCTACAGGAACTAATTGCAGGTCGCTGAATCCAGTGGTGATAGTCGTTCCCATGCAAAATCACGCAGTCAAGTAGTAACGGCGCCAGCTCATGGATGATAGGCCAATGTGCTAGAGAAGAGCTGAGAAGAAACGGGAAAATTGAAATGCTAAATGTAGTAAATATGATTAACGAATGAGTCTACAATATGTAGAAGCACATGTGAATGCCGTATCTGAACCACAGTGTTGACAACTCAGTGAAAAGAATGTGTGAAAATAGGAACAGAAGAAAGTGTCAAAAGGTGAATTTACACGATCGTTATTTAATTATCAAGCGGCACTCTGTGATCTACAATCAACTTTCCGCACCGATCTACAAACCAATTTTGCAGTATGCTTGGCAAAAGGCCGGGCACGACATCGGTTCAGTCATATTGTCATTTGATAATGTCATTAGTGTCGCATTTAACATAGGATTGTTACTATGCAGAGGTGATGCTGACTGTGAGTCCGTAGCGATGGTCAAATGGGTATACTGTACACTGTCTCTGTGCTTTGACTACGTTGCCAACCCACATCTGCACTTTAAGGATTAACTGGTTCGTGCACACTTTCCGGTCAGTGTAGTAGACTAATGTATTTTCAAGTTCTTCCGCTTTGTATCATTTTACCGGCATCACCGTCGCCTCGCCGGTTCCATGTTTCTTTTGGTTCTGATAATGATGATTTCTTGTCTCGGTACTACTCTGTTACTCTTCATGTCCGTACATAACGATGGCACCTGTCACCAGATGCATCGTATTACATGGCAATATGTAACATCACTCTTTCGTTCTGTTCCTGCTGATTCACTCCCGCTTATCTTGTCTGATTACAGGTCTTTGTTTTTGCTTCTAACGTACGTTTATTACGTCTTTTATCCTTTATGCAGTTAGCATCACTGTTTTATAACATGACAAAACCTCATTCCCGACTACTGTGTCGGGTTCTTTATGTATTCCACTACTTCGCATTCTTTTGACACTTTCTTCCATTCCCATTTTCACACATTCTTTTCACTGAGTTGGTAACACTGTTATTCACATACGGCATTCACATGTGCTTCTACATATTGTAGACTCAATCGTTAATCATATTTACTACATTCAGCATTTCAATTTTCCCGTTTCTTCTGTTCTTCTCTATCATCCATGAGCTGGCGCCGTTACTGCTTGACTGCGTGATTTTGCATGGAAACGACTATCACCACTGGATTTAGCTACCTGCAATTAGTTCCTGTAGAAACTTTCATCCGGTTTCTCCTGTCCGAGTTCGCGGGTGTCCCTTGTCAGAATTTATTAGTTCAGTATCTCTATCATACACACAAGCTAGATACATCTGCTGTCAACTTAAGCGTATATCGAAAAGAAATAAACATTATTTATGTATTCATGTTTTATTATAAAGATATGTCAGAATGTTTATTTGAAAAATACACACCTGTTCCTGCTACTACATTCACTCCACTCTCTTCACTAAGTTTCTTCAAGGTTTTAGCATCTCTTGCAAGTCCATGCGAGGAATTTTCAACAATAGTGCCACCGCCACAAGCACGGAAGAACTGAAGATCACTTGCAACTGCTTTTAGCGAGTCTTCGTCATTCAAGATCAGATTGTATTTAGATGAGTACCTGTGTAAATAATTAATTTCCATATAGGTATATTTGTTCAGGAAGAGCTGTAATATTAATTTAATTTATTTATTTATTTACGTTTTCATTTTTTATGACAAAGTTTATACATTTTTTAATATAAGGAGCTTAATGGTTCCATACTGAAATCACCACATTTTACTGTTTTCTTTCTCTGCAGATCCATTACTTTGTTTTAAGTATGTGCTACTTTTTAACTATGGTATAAATGTGAATACAAACTAATCTACAGCTATGATAACAATTTTTATAGCTTTTACTAAACAATCTCCGAATCAATG
This sequence comes from Lepisma saccharinum, assembly GCA_022664845.1. Lineage (NCBI taxonomy): Eukaryota > Metazoa > Arthropoda > Insecta > Zygentoma > Lepismatidae > Lepisma > Lepisma saccharinum. Next base: position 7,042 of record JAGDQP010008288.1, on the reverse strand, counting down.
TATAGACCACACCCACATAGCAAAATGACGTCCCAGGGATATCTGACGGATCTCCTGGCAGGATATCGGGACGTCCGTAGGACGTCCTGTTTAAGTCCCGTTTACATCCATGGGACGTATAGTTATAATTAATCCTTCGTATAACTATACGAAGGCATATCCTTCGTATAGTTATAATTAATTAAATAATAACAATAGTAAGGTCGATTTAATTTATAGAAATTCCAGGTAGATAATCCCGCACGGCTTTCCGGGGGACATCCATACGGGATGAACTGTTTGTATTGCCCAGAGAGTTATCCCACGGACGTCCTTAGGACATCGCTATGGGAGGAGGATCATTCTGACGGTAATGGGATCTAAATGGGACGTCCCAGGGACGTACTCTGCTATGTGGGCACGTTCTCGAACTGTCTATCGCTAGGCCCTGGTGCTTCCCAGTTTTCCTTTTGGGGAGGTTCAAATGTTCTGTTTCTGTTTCCTAGGCAATGCTTGCAGATCGGGAAACGCATTAAAGGTCACCAAAAATTTAAAACTATTATTCACTTTACAGAAATAGGAGAACATGGTGAGTCAATGAAATGTTCATGCTTAGTATTTTAGTAAGTATTCTAGAGTCATAATAGGTATAATACTATAAATATCTATTTACGATCGTACATGGTTAGATAAATGAATATCCTAAAGTTCCTTAAGAATAGCGTGAGATTTTTTTTATGGCGAAAAGAAGACAGAGATTCAGATAGCTTGAGAACTCCTGATACAGCTGATGCCATTTATGCCCCATTATTTCGTGTCTGACGACCAAGACTTCAACTACCTGGACACAATTTTTTATCTTTTCTGATTGGATTAATGATCTTCGACGGCTGTTTCGTAGTGAAGGTACGCATTAATGACATATACACTAGTGAAATGGAAATATCGTACCATGAAAGCCTCGACTGAACCTTATAAAATTGGGTAAACAGTATTCCCGTGTTGGTGACATTATTATTGTAAATGTTATTGACTGTTATACAATAATATCTGCAGGTTCTACAGTCCTTAGTACAGGTTACAGATGATATGTTATAGATACCATTAAATTACCCAATGTTCATTCGTGTTCATTGTTGCAGGATGTGTGAACAAGGACAGAATGCTTACGACATCTTTCAGCAGGCTATAGCACCAAATGTGGAACTTCGAGAAGAAACGCATGATTATCATGAGGACCATGCGAACATTGCACACGCAGATTTCCGAGGCAGTTGGTTGTAGTCTAATGGGTGTGTACGGGCCAGTGAAGAAATTAAAACAAACGAACTGGAACAAGGATGGGGACATGCGGGTGGGCACATCGAACATGCTTGACGACAAAATTGTTTTTTTTTTTTTTTAAACAATATCACTTAAAGCGTTTGACATTTTCCTCTTCTATGTATTTCCCATACCTGTATAATTTTCATCCTACTTTCATGTTGTTGCTGGTGTAAAAAAATCCTTCATTACTTTGTTAGATTTATCTATCTTTAAGGTTAAAACAGATATCCATTACGACTGACAGGTGATCCTTTAAGGCAGAGGTTTTTCAGCTAGTGTTTCTTTTAAGCAGTGCGCGAATTAAACTTTTTAGCCAGGGATTTCAACAGGCAACCTTTCTTTCTCTCTCTCTCCATATATATATATATATATATATATATATATATATATATCACAACCATATTCAACCCACTACTGGACGAGGCCTCTCCCGAAGGGAGGACTTGATCTACTTCTCGCACGCTGATCAGACCTTTTATTCACAGCAGCTCCCCAATTGCATCACGATCCTGGATACCACACGGGTCCCCTGGTGGGCACCGTTCCAGACCTTCTTGCTTTGTGAAAAATATCTGGACAAAGCCGGGAATCGAACCTGGGACCCCACGATCAGCAGTCAGCGACGGTAACCACTAGACCAGTGGAGAGAGAGAGAGTTCCATTTTCCAATAGGAGGTTACTAAAGCCAATCATACTAAATCTTTCACATTAAGCTGCTTTATAAACATCACAAAAGAAATAGCTTCCAAATACGCTTCTTAGCTGCTACTAAAAGTTCATATACCCTTATCACTTCCATGAAAATAGTAACTTCTACTAAATAAAAATGTTCCGATGTTCTATTTAATCTTGATCGAAACATCTACGTGGGAGAAATGTATCCCTGGCAGGGACGAAAAACAAATTTGTCAGGGTGAGAAACATTTTCCAAGGGCGGGGCGGGGGGGTATCGCACACTGCTTTTAAGGATTTTTGACTAAAGAGTATCACCTTGAAGATCCTCAAGGAAGGGTAGTAAATAATAACGTGTGGAACCTTGTCTTCATACCTCCCAGAGAAATGCAAATACTGTTCCCCTTCCCAGCAGGTTTTCTCTGAAGAAATTTTGTAAATCTATGGCCCGCAGTCCATTAGTGATACACCGGTCTCTTATTAGTGGCTTTAAGTCGAATCTAAAACAAGATCCAACAGAGAAAACTTTGTGAACGGCGAACACTTTTAGATTGTAACAGGACTGTACAAAAACTAATAGGCCAATTTTTTAAGTATCTGATATAAGGTTGAGATACGTTTTCTTTCAGGAACGTTTTAGAGTGCAACTTAATGAAAAACTTCATCAATTCATTTCACTAGAGGAATATGTATACACCCATACTCCGACTTATAACTTTCGCACTTACGTAAGGTTTCAATTGACATCATAGTCCTGATTATGTTCACTTGCTTCGAACTTAATATATAACTAGCGTTGACTTGCACAGCTATTTTTTCACCAGGCACATTGATAACATCGTTCTGTTATTCCCTAGCACCACTTAGGCCGTGGGCAACAGGTATATTCTAAATATCCAAATAGCCTTCAAAACATTGACAAAGATCCACGCTTTCTTCTTTAACAATATCTGCTTGCATTCTTTATTTGTTTCGTCCCGCATTACTAGTTGGTTTGCAAACAACTCATACTTCGTATCAATCTATCTGCACTCTTACTAAGAAAAGACATTAAGAAGTGCACTTGATCTAGAAGCTTCTGCCTTTAAACTTATCTGTGTTAGTTTAACGAATGGATTTATCGGATACTTATGAAAACGTGTCATTTCATTGCATTTTCTCAGAGTACCGGTACGTGATTATCGCATGTGGTTTCGATATGCCATGAAGTTATCATGTTATCATACTGTATAGTGTGAAAATGCTCCAATTAATAACACTAGATTTTGGGACATCTGATAGATACCGAAGTCGCATCCGACAGCGACAGTATCGTTACGTGTAAAAATATACACCAAGGTGGACTGCAGCAATCTTCGTTAAGAACTGACGAGTCGTTAAATAACTTTAATAGCTTTGAGATATATTAAATTCATTACCAAACGATTTGTTAAATTCTTAACGAAGAACTCTGAAACCCATTACAATTCTTAAGCCTTTCACAGACTTTTCAATAGTATAGACCGCAACGTAGATCGTACTCTCAAATTGACTGTTGCCTTCCACCAAATAACAACTCTACTATCGGGCTATCCAATAAGTAATGTTATAAGTGCGATGATCTCTGCAATGGCACCATCTGACGAGCGAATAGTGAAGTAGACGGCACGTGCCATAGCTGAGTCATAGAGGACACTTGATTGTGCACCAGTGTGTAGAAGTAGAACAATCTACTCCAGGTTTTGGAAGTGTGGATTGTATTTGATTATGGCAGTGTCGGAGGATACATACGACATGTCATGTTGTATGAATTTCACCAGGAACATCCAGTCAGGGCAGCGACGCGGAACATCAATGCCGTATATGGTCAGGGTGCTGTGGATTTGCGAAAGTGCCAGAGGGGGCCAGAGGTTTCGGTCTGGGGAACACCAGCCTCATCGATAAGCCACGAGAAGGGAAACCTGTTCAGCTGGACAACGATGCCCTGCGAGCAGCGGAGGAGGCAAATTCAATGCAAACTGTTGAAGAACTGATCAGCCAACTCCATGTCACCAATTCGACCGTTCATCGTCATCTGCAGGACTTTTGGTACGTGTCGAAACTCGGAAAATGGCTACTCCATGTGTTAACGCCTCAACAGAAGCAGGAGCGAGTTGACATCTGCAGTTCCCTGCTCACCCGTCACAGACGTGAGGTATATCTGGACAGAATGGTGACAGTTGATGAAAATTGGTTCCTCTACCATAACATTACACGCAAACGGTAGTGAGTACCTAAAGGGGGGCCGCAGGAACAGTGCCAAAAGAGGATCTCCACCCCCTGCAAAGTGATGTTGAGTGTTTGGTGGATATCTGTGGGATAATCCAGTTTGAGCTCTTGCCACGTAACCAAACCATCAATGAAGATATCCACTGTCAGCAGACGGACTGCATTGTTGGAAGAACGTCCAGCTCTGGTTAATCGCAAGGGTGTGCTCATCCACGCGCCCACACACACACGGCAAGAAAGACCTGTGGTAAGATCGAGGAACACACACGGCAAGAAAGACCTGTGGTAAGATCGAGGAATGTGGCTGGGAGAAACTCCCCCACCTGGCTTTTTCACCAGATCTTGCACCAACAGACTACTATTTTTATCACAGCCTACAGAACCACCATTCCGAGAAAACACTGTAAAATGAGGATGACATGCGACGAACAGTGACCCAGTTCTTTGACTCTAAAATCGGTGACTTCTTTCAGCGGTTTATTCAACAGCTGGTTTACAGGTGGCAGAGTGTTGTGGGTTCCGATGGAGACTATTGTCCAGACTAACAGTAGTGTTCCAGGTAAGCTGTCGTTCTTTTTCCTCACGGTACAAAAATATGACGTTGCTTGTGGGATAAGTCGATAAATTGCTTACATACTGCGAAGTGAAAATAGTAACATTAACAGGGATATTCAAAAATAAAAACTTGGGATAAAATTATTTCTTATGCTCCATTGCCGATGATCAAATAAAATCGAAAATTGTACAGGAATAGACGGGATACTAAATAAACTTACTAAAGGGTGATACAAATATACAGCTTCACGTTACCGTAGAATGCTATAACTTTGGCAGCAAAATTATTTACCTATTTAATACATGTCTTTAACCGTTTCTGTATATTTTTATAACTACTGTTCTGGAAGGAACTTCGGATGAGGTTGTCAAGGTGAGTATCAAACTGTCACAGTGATCCAGGGCTGCCAAAGTTCAGTGATAAAGTGCTGCCGAAGTTCTACGGTTTGTCACTGAACAAACATGTTCCTTCAAGCTGGAGTATTTAGAAATAAACTAGAAATTGTCATAGTTAAACCAGTGCATAAAAAATGAAACAAAAAGATTGGAAAAGTACAAATCAATCTCAAACTCATCTGCAATTATAAATATGAGAAAAATTAAGTTTATTTATATAATAAAATTCTTAAGTGTGAATTAAACCATATTTGAAACGCAATATAGCTTTTGCTCATAAATTGTTCCAATACTATCTTACCACACACAAACAAGTTGCAGAAGTAAGATATACCAGTAACAAATTATTTTAGAAATGTATGCTACAGGAAAAGACCATAAAAGTCCACAGAGTACCACAAGGTTCAATATTAGGGCACTTCTATTAGAAGCAACATCGACTGTAAAGTTATAAAAATGTAATTAAAGAAGTAACCACTTTCAAAGTGTAGCTACACTGTATAAGATTATCTTGAAGAAAATGCTAAAAGTTAACGTTCGTTAATTTTAGTTTGTTTCAATGCACTTTTATACATTTGTGGTTTCGATTTGAATTAGTTTATAATTAATAGAGTACTTTGTATTAAAGTACGAAATCACACTTGTCTATTTCCTATAATCACTTATATGTATTAATGTGTACGTATTATATTTTGTAAATTCAAACTGACATGTCTAATATCGTGTCAATATAATACAAATCGCAATAAATGTGTTAAAATATAATCGTGAATTAACACCTCTGATGTAGTGAACAACGGAGATGTATTAAGAACATTTTCAATTACTTCCCGGAGAATTTATCAATCTAGCCATCATTTTATCTCCATGCAGTACATCTCATATATTTATATTCATCAATTTACAAGGTGTGAGCTGTTATTAACGTCCAAAACGAGCTAGTGAGCATCTAAGGAAGGAAATTACATGGAAATAAATTGAATGCCAAATGCGCCTTAGCATAAAGAAATTGGGTGAAGGAAAACGTTTTTAAAATGGACAAGAAATTTATCCCTAGACTTACTGGAAATTGAACCTAGGACTTTACCTTCCAGGTTGTCGCTTTGCCACAGAGGTATGAGCAACACTACAAGCTTCTGTGCATATTTTATTCCTGAAGAGTCAGCTGAAATATGTATGGTAGTTTTGAAAAGGAGACCAGTCCATTATGATGTGTAAGTGAACCTTATTTTACTTAGTTTTCGGAAACGGTGATCACTAAATAGATACTTTTGTATTCCAGTGTGCGAACTAAGGAATTTTCACAGGGGGAATGAAATGTTGTTGACAAGAAAATAACGAGATTAATCATATATTATACGTTATACATGGTGCATATACAGACTCACAAGGGGGATTTCAGCCCTCATATCCCCGTTAATGTACACACTGCTGCACCCACCGAAGAAAACAAGTTAAGTAGTATACTACGGGATTTCTCAGGATTTTCTTAGGGCGCCTTTTCATACCCGCTTGCATTGTGTGCGTTACATGCGTTGACTGCGTTAATCCAATTTTCTTAAAGAAGGCTTTTCTGTAAACGTTTACCGTCTACGTTACATCAAATGTTCCAGAAATTAGTATTTTTACCTTAAATTATACTACGGGGTTTCTCAGGATATCCTGGGGGGACAGTAGCGGCTATGGCCTCCCCCCTTAGGATTTTTATACACCATGTTTCAATTTGTGCCCTCTGCCATTTTTAGGAGTCTGTACAACATGCGGTAGAAGGAGGGTGTACTAATACATGAAATTGATATGTTTATAAACTGAATACCTTAAATGTTTAGTAATAGCGATTTATTAACTGTGTTTAATTGCCTCAATA